>CM033644.1:218549428-218743649 GCA_019512145.1 Engystomops pustulosus
CTCTACACCAAAATCTACGACTGATACAGGAACGGTCAAGCGCACTCACTCTACACCAAAATCTACGACCGATACAGGAACGCTCAAGCGCACTCACTCTACACCAAAATCTACGACTGATACAGGAACGGTCAAGCGCACTCCACTAGCTTACACCAAACTCTAGACTGAAAGACTGATACCTGAGGATTTAAAGAGGTCAGAAGCGCACCACTTCTACAATCCTCAAAATAATCTCCAGGACCAATTACAGGCACGCACGAACATGCAGCGCACTCACTCTACACCAAAATCTACGACTGATACAGGAACGGTCAAGGGCACTCACTCTACACCAAAATCTACGACTGATACAGGAACGGTCAAGGGCACTCCCTCTACAGACTATCGGGTGATCAGTAAGGGTTTATGGCACATGATACCACGCGACATACGTGACAGGTCGTACCGTCATACGTGACATAAGGCACTTGAAATCCTTTGCCACTGTTGCCCTCGTTAGATTTGAACTGGATCCACAGCTTTCGGGATCGGGACGTGAAGGCTATCGGGCGCTCGTACGTCTGGCAGGTCTCGTAGGTGGTGATGGAGGACGGGGAAGCTGGAAAGTAATGGAAACATTGGTTACATCCTACAGAGCAATGCTCGTTCCTGTACGCAGGCAACGTGTATAATACGGTGTTATCCGGGCATATGGCGCCATCTGGGGGCGGATAGTAGGAACTAAATGGTCACAAGAAATTTTTTTTTAAATTTATATATAGTATTATATATTTACATACATAATAATAAGAAGAAGAACAACTGAGAACCCACTTGTGATTGCAACCACTAAGCTTAGTACCCATTTGTGATTGTAACCACAAAAGGTGGGTACTCCAACAATTAGGTACAAGGCTCTGTGGTTACAGTCACAGGTGTACTCAACTGGGTCACAAACAGAGTACACACCTATGGTTATAACCATCAAGCTTAGTACCTAATAGTTACTGTACCCACCTTTCATAAGGGTACTACCCACTTGAGATTGTAACCACAATGCCTGTTACCTAATTGTTACTGTTACTCGAGCTGAGCACCCACGTGTGATTGCAACCACTAAGTTTAGAACCCATTTTTGACTATAACCACAAAACAAAGTACCCACATGTGATTGTAATCACCAAGCTTCATACCTACTTGTGACAGTACCCTCCAAGAGGAGTACCCACCTTCCATAAGCAACCAATTGTGATTGCAACCACTAACTTGGTACCTAACTTAGGTAAAGGTGGGTAGTCATCTTGGTGGGCGAAGTAACAATTAGTTACTAAGCTCAGTGGTTACAATCACAGGTGGACACTCAGCTTGGTGGTTAAGGTCACAAACAGGTTCTAAGCTTGGTGGTTGCAATTACAGTTGGGTATCCACCTTTGAGGGTACAGTCACAAGAAGCTACAAAGCTTGGTTGAATACTCAGCTTGATGGGTATAGTAACAATTCAGTACTAAGCATGCTGGTTACAATCACAGGTGAGCACTCAGCTTGATGGGTACAGTTAACACTGATACTCAGCTTGGCGGTTACAATCACAGGTAGGTACTCAGCTTGGTGGTTACAATCACAGTTAGGTACTCAGCTTGGTGGTTACAATCACAGTTAGGTACTCAGCTTGGTGGTTACAATCACAGTTAGGTACTCAGCTTGGTGGTTAAGGTCTCTAAGGAGTATTAAGCTTAGTTGCCCCAAAAATTAGTACCCACCTTTGATAGTTTGCTTCTATGTACTTCTCATTATCTGAACCCCCATCGACTGAAATACTAAAATCACACGAGGTACGTCACCCTTTAAGCTTGTCAGCCACAAAATGTTCCCTGCTTGTAGGCCCTCATATATATAACAAATGCTGGTGGACAGGGGTGCAGGATTTGCCCCCCACCATTGTGATTAGATACTGTAGCCCCCCCCCTAACACTCTGCAGTCCAGGCCTAACCATGAAGAGTTGTAATGTCTTACAGCTTTTCCTCATGACCAGCACGTCCCCGCACTCATCTTCTATGGGCAGAAAGATCTCAGGGACCACGATTAATATTCTTCTTTTCGGAGGGGGGTTTATGTTCCAGATACACTCCACATGGGCCGGATAGTCTCCAGGGTAGTTGGGAGACTCGATATAACCCGTGTAATCTCCTAATTCCCCTCCGCAGAGCTGGTCTGTGAAGAAAAAGGAAGAATTTGTATGGATATATATTCAGTCAGTATTCAAGAGGGTGGATGTGTATAGAGTGGTAGTGACGCATGCGCACTACAATATCATTTAATGTCTATAGGACAAAATGCTTGAACCATACTACAGAGTTTTGTCCTGGTTCACACTGTCCCAAAACTGATACGAACCCCCTGAGACACTGTTTCGGAAAAATTTGAACTAAGGGGTCAATGCGCATGCGCAAAACTTCTGTGTTCAGTGTCAATGGGTTTGAAGGCCTGAATCCATCTACAAAGTTATGTTCCGAGGGACATTGTCCTAGAACTGCAAAGAACCCAACTTATCTAGGGACCAAAGTCTCAATCCGCCCATTATGGAGGCGTTTCTATGGAGCAGGGCAGCGCATGCACATGCAATGTCTATAGGACTAACAGCTTCAGTCTATCTTCAGAATAAAGTCTTGGGGCGCACTGTCCTAAAACTGCTAGGACATCAAGTTTCTTGAGCTTCTCTTCAGGAGGAGTTTGTACAGAGTGGTGAACGCGCATGCGCACCACTATTACATTCAGTTTCTATAGGATTAAAGAACTCAACATATTCCACACAGTTATGTTCTGAGGCACATCTACCTAAAACTAAAAGGAATCCAACTGATCACTGGAACAAGAGTTATGTGCTCTGATTTTGGAGAAGTTTGTATGGAGAAGAGGCAGCACATGCGCACTGATGTTCCCATTCGTGGTCTGTAGGATCAACAGATTGAACTGGGGAAGTCCTGAGGAACATGGCCCTAAAACTGCTAGGAGCTTCGGTTTCCCGAGTCAATGTTTTGGAAGAGTTTGGAGCATTTGGTAAATGCGCATGCGCACAAGTTTTATATTACTCCTGAGGATGCACTGAACTAAATCTACTATAAACCCAACCAAACACTACAAAAAAGGTCCCAAGCCACCCCTCATGTGGTGTTTCGAACAGGCGTTGGCTGTGCATGCGCAATACTGTTCAATTCTGTGCCTACAAGACTAACAGAGGCAGCTAGAAGGTACAGGAGGCCATTTTTGCCAGTATCATGCATGCGGTGAAAATAGAGGCAGTACATGTGACCCCTTGTGAACACAAAGACAACACAACTTACTTTTACAATGCGTCACATTTGTGGAGCCATCAAAGTCGGTGCTGGTATTGCCCGGGCAGGTTATACAGAAATTCTGCCCAAACTCGGGTTGATAAGTTCTAATGGGACATCGGATACACCTGTGGGTGGTGGAGTTGTAGAAATGTCCAGGAGAGCAGTGAACTAGAAGGAAACAAATGTTTACCATACATAAAGATTCCACGAAAAGGATCCAAAATACCCAGAGACGTGGCACCTCAAGGTTGGGCACCATGCTCTGGAGGCCACCTACATCACCCACCTTTTGTCTCACAGTCCTGGAAAGACACAGCGCTCTCATACTTTGTGATCAGTCCTCCTCCGCACGGGAAGCAGAGTGTGCGACCCGGATCTGGCTGGTAAGTACCGATCGGGCAAGGCTTGCATGGTTTGAACCCATCTACAGAGTAATGACCCGGGGTGCACTGTCCTGAAGGAGTAGGAGAGTGTTAAACGGGAAGGGGCAAGGGTTAGGGTAATTGGGTTAGGGTTAATGGGTCAAGTGGGCAGTGGGTTAGGTTGAACAGTAGGTGTGCCATAACTTACCTCCACATTCCGACAGATTTCTCGCTCCTGGAATGCCCATTCCATCGTTACTTGGACATGGTTCACACGCCAGCTGACCTTCCATGTCTTGGTATGTTCCCGGGAGACAGGGTACACATTGATTGGTCTCTCCGTTGTAGTAGGTACCCGCACCGCAAATAACTGAAAAGAGAAGATGGTCAATTTATACAGAAGGGCATCGTATGAGGAGGGGGCACCCCACTGGATGTCCACGTAGAGGCAATATCTGGCACCAGAGGTCATGACCAAGGTCATGAGGTCAAGCAACCATCCTAGTCCTATATGACATCACAAGTCTCTGTAGATGTCATACTTCTCATACATGACATCACCACAGACAGAGAATACGGCGTATACGTCCATACCGCATTTGCCATCCTGCAGCACCTGCCCCGTCCCGCACGCCTCCTGGTTCTCGGAGCCCTTGGCCGGTTTCCGTGCCACCTCATATTCTACGCCGGAGAACTGGATGTAGAACTGCTGCTTGTTGATGGACTTTCTCAGGGTTTTAATGGCCGCCTGAAGCTTCTGCTCCATCCTCCTCCGTACACAGTCCACGTTACACGAGTCTGGGGAGAAGAGGAATCCACATCAACTAATGCATTACTCGTTACCCAGCCATTGATATGTAGAATCATATACTAGGTTGGCATCCAACTGAAAAATACTTGTGGGAGGAGCATTATTAGATGTTTGAATCAACCAATTACAACCAATCGAGATGTTGATTGGCTAAGAGCAGGCTCCTCCCTATGCTCCTCCTCCATAGAGGTCTCGATATTCGATTTCGTACCTGAAACTTCGTCCCTTTTGACCTCGAGCTCAAATTCTGCAATGATATGAGAGACTTCTTTGGAGGGAGACTTGCGGCCTCTCCTTTTTTTCTTCGAGGAGTCGCACTTCAGGTTCACGTACGTCACGTGGCAATTATCTGTCGAATGACGCAACATTACTGTACCTAATTTAAAGGAATTCTCAATGGTTGCTGTGGTTCAAAGTACATTTTTACAATCCTATGCCACAGACATCACTTACCCATCACGGACTGCTTCGCCGAGTCCCTGGTTCTGTCTTTACTCCTTGGGCGCAGGTGGCACTTGGCATCTTTAATTTTAAACCGGGCTTTCTGGGTTATGGGAGGTCCTAGCAGATCTAGACACAGATATGGAAAGTGTAAAGGGGGGTGGGGCTGCGTGTTTAGTGACATTTTGTCCCATGGAAAGTTTGGGCAAACTTAAAGGGGACCCATTCACCAACTCACACATGTACAGGTGAACCCACCAAGCTGTGGAAGTTGCTACACAGATTCAGGGGCACTTAGAATAATCTTTCTAGCGCTGACAGTTGCAGAGCTATCAGTCCCAGTATCTGACCATTATAATCCTCTCAACTGTAAGAGAGAAGGAGCTGGTAACTGACAGCAGAGAGGATTATAATGGTCAGATACTGGGACTGATATCCCCACAACCGTTGGGGCTAGAAAGAAAATTCAAAGTGCCCCTGAATCTGTTTCGCAGCCCCTACAGTGTGAAGTGGGGGGCTCTTTAAAGGGTTTGGCCTATCCGTTTAACAGAACAGCGGAGAAGTGACTGCCAGGATCTGTTCCTTTTGGAAATAACACATACAACAAAGCATGAAGAACTGCTCCGTTAGTAGCTCCAATCTCAGTTCCTACAGAGACGCTTTCTATATCAGGTTACTACGGCCAACAGGATCTCTAGATTTTGTAACTGAAGAAGGAGATGGAAGTTTTGGCCTCTATGGACCAATCTGGTGGTAATAGTTCCTTACCCGAACATGTTGGTATGGTGGCATTGCGCTTCAGGACTGCCTTGCTCTGCTGCCCGGGCACCCCACAGCTCAGTGAATAACTGTTCTCAGACTCTAGGGAGAGAAAACAACCATTAGTATGGCGCCCATGAGAAGGCCGAGCTCCATGGACTGGTGTCCTCTCAATCCAAGAGACTACAAACCTGGGACAAAGAGAGTGTTGGCCGGGCAGGCCAGGAAGCAGCTGTCCATCCCGGCCGATTTACTGCAGATAAGTTGAGCTTTTTGGGTCGGCTTGTAGCTGGGGACGCATTTTGCCGTCTCTAGGAAAAAGAGAAAACAATAAGACAACAAATTGATGCAGAATCGGGAGCGGAGGAGACATCAATGTCCATCACCGAGATCACCAAAATGTAGAAGACAAATGAGCTCACCAATACAGTCCCTCTTATTCCAGTGCAGCTTCTTCCCAGGAGGACAGGAGCAGTCATAGCTACCCAGAGTGTTCATACAGCCCGCGTCACAGCTGCCATTATTTATACTGCATTCATCAATGTCTGCAGGAGAAAGCATCATCCTGAGTTACATCCTGTATTATACCCCAGAGCTGCACTCACTATTCTGCTGCTGGTGCAGTCACTGTGTACATACATGACATTACTTATCCTGTACTGATCCTGAGTTACATCCTGTATTATACCCCAGAGCTGCACTCACTATTCTGCTGCTGGTGCAATCTCTGTGTACATGCATGACATTAATTAATATGTAATTATTCCAGATTTTCACCTTCTGAAATTTTTTCAGTGACGACTTATAAATAGAAGGAAGTGCCACGACGGCCTTAGCCATTTTTCTGACAAGATCCTGTTCTTGTTCCGGTTTAAGAGTCCACCACACTCTGGATTACTACCCTTACTGATAATGATCCTGGAGAACCCCTTTAAGAGCGTTTCCTGTCAATCAGAGGCAGTGAATGCTACAAACCTCCGCAGTGCGTCATCCCGTAGAGCGTGTAACCCTTGTGGCAGAGACATTCGAAGCTCCCGGGGTAGTTGATGCAGATGTGGTCACACGTTCTCTCAAAGGAACATTCATCAATATCTGGAAAGAAAAGAAAAGTTGAAGTATATGAAAATAGAAGATAAAATAGCGATAAATTGTGTCTCAGCTTCTATTCATACGATAAATGAAACTCTGTCCGCCTGTAGCCACCACTAGGGGGAGCTCTGTGGACATGAAGAGGGAGCTGTAAAAATCGGAAAGTAGTGAACGCCCTCTAGTGGCAGATACAGGAAGAAGAAGCATGATCGCTGCTGGGCCCCTTTTCACCCAAGGGCCCCCTAACAGTCGCATGTTCTTCCTTTTTTTAAGAAGGAGGCAGAATGTGAAAGAAGGTGTTTAGGATAACAGAAAATAAATGATTGAAGTACACATGCCGGACACTGGATGGCGCCAGCGTATAGCTATAATGAAGTGGGGAATTGGTGAGTCTATATATATAGATCATCAGACCTCCATGAGATGTGATTCCTATATATATAGGTTCTGTGGGTTTGTTCTTAAGTTGAGTTTGTATGTAAGTCGGAACCACATACTTTAATATTGTAATCTTGGTCAAAAGTTTTTTTGGTCTCTGTGACAATTGGATTGGATAAGACAGTGGAAAGTTATTACATAGAATGAATTTCGAATATCACTTTAGACACTAGAGGGCACTGCTCTACAATAATCCATCCATCTATATCTATTCATAATTCTATCCCGGAATATACCTTCCACCATCCTGGACAGTGGGACAAACTCTAAAATCCAGGACCGTCCCACTGATTTTGGGACATTTGGAAACTAACCACTCCCACTCGCCCCAAGTCACCTTAAAAGGGACACAATTTTAACTTCTAAAACTAGCAGCCCCCTTAGACAGGGGGTGAAATGTCCTTCCTTGAATTCCCTCCTTTTATGTGACATCTCACCCGTTTACCTCTATAAAAAAAAAAAAAAAAAAAAAAAATCTCCAAAGTGATTTGCCAATGAACAGAAAAGAGTCATATTTGCCTGTGATGAATCAAGTTAAGAGCCTGCAGGGGAGGGTTGTTTCAGACGCCCTTATCTTTGGTTCTATAGCACCTGGAAACATGCTGCTGGAGTCATATTAAAGATGAGAATCTCACGTTTAAGTAACTTTATCAGGGCATAAAGCTCTATAGCACCTGGAAACATGCTGCTGGTGTCATATTAAAGATGAGAATCTCATGTTTTAGTAACTTTATCAGGGCATAAAGTTCTATAGCACCTGGAAACATGCTGCTGGTGTCATATTAAAGATGAGAATCTCATGTTTTAGTAACTTTATCAGGGCATAAAACTAGCGTAGAATCCCCGAAATAATCGAAATGTCTCGCAAACCGCCAACAATGTGATATTATGCCTTTTACATGACGCGGGCCACAGCCGACGGCAGAGTAGATAAGCCTGGGGTCCTACATAGACCCATGTAAATGTTCACCTTGAACGTACACATGGCTTTTTAGCAAAACTACGTCGTAGGGGGATTAGGGGAGGGGGGGGGGTTGCCAGAGGGGGGGCTGCTATCATATGATGGTCCTTGTGTGATAAATCTCCCCCATTAGGATTGTGGGTCCTGATCTATCGGTATATATCCCGATACACAGGCAGTTTAATGGATTTTTATCCAAATCTTACATTTCCACTATGTATTTAACTCCCTGTACCTGCAATTCTTTAGATCACGAACCCCAAAACTGAAAGATATTAATCTTTAATATGGCACCAAAATTATGTTCCTAGTTAATATAACCTCATAAGTAGGGGGCTTGAAATGATCCTCCCCTGCAGACTCATTCAGGTAAACATGACTTCTCTGCTCATGGTCACATGACTTTGGAGGAAATTGTTTAATAGGTAAAACGGGTGAGATTTCACATAAAAGATTTAATTTTTCAAGGGACTTCATCCCCTACCTGAGAGGGGGCTGGGAGTTTATGAGGTAAAATCTAGTGACGGAGGGTAACAAAGAAAAAGTAAAAAATTGTTTATCTGGTTGAGTTTTTGTTCTATGCTGGAGTTAATCCTGAGCTATACTCCTCCTGCCCTTCCGCGTTTCAAGGTGGCGGCGGCGGGAGGGTGGGGGAGCTGAGCGGATGTAGCCTCGGCCGTACCCCAAAGTAAACCTTTAATAGGCAATTTAGTCTAATTTAGAGAAGCAAGAAGGAAAGCCGCTCTTCCTCATTACCATTAGGAAAGTCAATAACGGAGGAGGAGGAGGAAGCGGAGGGCCCTGTGACATATAAAACCCCTCATGGCTTCACATCCCCGTGCTTTTATGATAATTTACTTAGGTAGAAGGATAAATGAGGAAGGGAGGGGATGTGGGAAATCTCATGGCTGACCTTCAGGCTCCGGGTGGGACCTACTTATACTTATAGAGGCAGCGCATGAAGGGGAACGGAATCCCAGTCTCCAGGAACCATTAACATCTGCGATTAGGACGGCCCCGCCTATGATGAGAGTCCTGCCCATAGAGCGGTATGATCCAGGAGGAGGAAGGTCTGGGTCAGGACCCAAAAACTCTCCTCAGATCGCTTGATATAAGAACGGGGACGTGTTACGTAGCGGGATCTACCTGCAGCTTCTTCATGGTCTGCGTGTGTAGCGTTCTGTCACTAGCAAATGCATGGCGTCCTAATCTGGTGACTACCATATCGTACTGTATGTAAGTGGGTTACGATGAGGTCTGCAGCTGAGCTGGTTGTGTGTTTTTGATGATGTTCAGCGAGGAGATCTGTATTATGAGAGTTCTGCTGCAGCTGAGTGCTGTATTATGAGTTTCTGCACAGCATGAGGTGTATGTTATGATGTTCTGAGCAGCGTGAGATGATATGTTATGATGTTCTGCAGCAGCTGAGGTGTGTACTATGTGGTTCTGCAGCACTGAGTGGTTGTATATGAGGTTCGCCAGCAGCTTGGGTGTGTATTATGATGTTCTGCGCAGCTGTGGTGTGTTGATGATGTTCTGCGAGCTGGGTCTGTATGTTATGAGAATGTCTGCAGCAGCTGAGGTCTGTATTATGAGGTTATGCAGACAGCAGCTGAGCGTAGGCTTGTATTATGAGGTTAGCAGGCTGAGAGGTATTTATAGAGGTTCTGCAGCAGCTGAGGTGAAGTTTTATGAGGTTCTGCAGCAGCTGAGGTGTTGTATGTTATGATGTTCTGCAGCAGCTATGCATACTGTATAATACACACTACAGCTGTTGATTGGCACAGCAGTAGGACATGGATTCTGCAAGTAGGAGATAAGCCGTGCCCATATAGCATCCCTCA
Organism: Engystomops pustulosus; assembly: GCA_019512145.1. NCBI lineage: Eukaryota > Metazoa > Chordata > Amphibia > Anura > Leptodactylidae > Engystomops > Engystomops pustulosus. The sequence continues at coordinate 218,559,452 of CM033644.1, forward strand.
TCTCTGTATAATCATCAGGTTGTGAAATGTATATTCCTAATATGCCTGTATACACTGTACATTATACACTTATACCCTGTATACATGTACATTATATGGTTAGGCCCTGTATACACTGTACATTATACACTTAGGCCCTGTATACACTGTACATTATATGGTTAGGCCCTGTTAACACTTGACATTACATTTACCCTGTATACACTGTACATTATACACTTAGGCCCTGTATACACTGTACATTATATGGTTAGGCCCTGTATACACTGTACATTATATGGTTAGGCCCTGTATACACTGTACATTATATGGTTAGGCCCTGTATACACTGTACATTATACACTTAGGCCCTGTATACACCGTACATTATACCTAGGCCCGTTACACTGATACATTATACACTTAGCCCTGATACACTGTAATTATATGGTTAGGGCCTGTATACACTGCTGACATTATACACGTAGAGCCCTAGTCCTGTTATATTATTACATGTTAGCCAGTTATCATTATACACTTTAGGCCTGTATAACACTGTAACATTATAGTTAGGCCCTGTATACACCTGTACATTATATGTTAGGCTACCTGTATACACACTGTACACTATATGGTTAGGCCCTGTATACACTGTACATATCTGTATAGCCAGGCTGTAACACTGTACATTATACACGTAGGCCCTGTATACACTGTACATTATACGGTTAGGCCCTGTATACACTGTACATTATACGGTTAGGCCCTGTATACACTGTACATTATACACGTAGGCCCTGTATACACTGTACATTATACGGTTAGGCCCTGTATACACTGTACATTATACACGTAGGCCCTGTATACACTGTACATTATACACGTAGGCCCTGTATACACTGTACATTATATGGTTAGGCCCTGTATACACTGTACATTATACACTTAGGCCCGTATACACTGTACATTATATGGTTAGGCCCTGTATACACTGTACATTATACACGTAGGCCCTGTATACACTGTACATTATACACGTAGGCCCTGTATACACTGTACATTATATACATGTTAGGCGTATACACTGTACATTAACGGTTAGGCCCTGTATACAACTGTACAATTATACACGTCGGCCCTGTATACACTGTACATTATACGGTTAGGCCCCTGATACACTGTACATTATCGGTAGGCCCTGTATACACTGTACATTATAACGTAGGCCCTGTATCACTGTACATTATATGCGTTAGGCCTACTTGTATACACTGTACATTATACACGTAGGATGTATTAACTGTACATTATGGTTAGGCCCTATACACTGTACATTATAGGTTAGGCCCTGTTAACTGTACTACATTATACACGTAGGCCCTGTATAACTGTAATTATACACTTAGGCCCTGATATACACGGTCCATTATACACGTAGGCCCTGTATACAAGCTACATGTATATGTTAGGCCCTCTATATACATACATTATAACTGTACCCTGTATACACTGTACATTATACACGTAGCGCCCTGTATATACAGTACATTATACATAGGCCCTGTTACACTGCTACATTATCGGTTAGGCCCTGTATACACTGTACTTATACACGTAGGCCCTGTATACACTGTACATTATATGGTTAGGCCCTTGCTTATACACTCTACAATTCATGAACACGTAGGCCCTGTATACACTGTACATTATACACGTAGGCCCTGTATACACTGTACATTATATGGTTAGGCCCTCTATATACTATACATTATACACGTAGGCCCTGTATACACTGTACATTATACAATTACACCCTTACACACTGCACACACAGGAGCTCTGGCCTCACTGCCTTCCATTATTAATAACCAGAGGCAGCTATTAGACGCTCAGTGCTCCCGCAGCACAGGATATCTCTTGGCTTCATTTGCTTAGATGAGAATTTACTGTCCTGGAAGCGATAGATTTGTGCTCATAAAACCATGAGAAGGATTTGTTCTCCGTCTCCGAGACTCGTTAGTTCATTAGGAAGAAAAAAAAAAAGACCATTAAGGGTTAATATGCACCAAGTAGACATAGAGCAGACTTTGGGGGTCATTTACTAAGGGCCCGATTCGCATTTTCCCGACATGTTACCTGAATATTTCCGATTTGCGCCAATTTTTCCTGAATTGCCCTGGGTTTTTGGTGCACGCGATCGGATTGTGGCGCATCAGCGCCGGCATGCACCTGACGGAAATCGGGGGCGTGGCCGAACGATAACCCGACGGATTCGGAGAAACCACCGCATTTAAAAAAAAAAAAAAGTGTCGCTGGACACACGCTTACCTTCACCTAGCAATGTATCGTGGACTCCGGCGGACCGCGGCGGTCTTCAGCACAGCAGCGACACCTGGTGGACGTCGGAGGAACTGCCATAGTGAAATCGCCGGAAGACCCGAATTCACCGCAGAGAACACGCCGCTGGATCGCGAATGGACCGGGTAAGTAAATCTGCCCCATTATTCATTATGTACAGATTACATTTATGTTTACGTTGGATACATGGGATCCACATTAGTGATAGTGACTAGCTGCCCATGTGAAGCTGTCCTGAGACATCACTGAATTGATGACAGAGTGTACAGAGACATCTAGCGGTCAAGATGTTGTATGACAAGAGCACACAACAAGAGGTTATACTTCTATAATCTATTCTGCAATCAGGTAAGAGCTGGCAAATTTGATGCTGTGGCCTGAGGCATCATGGGATTGATAAGAGCGAGAGGAATCCAACTATCAAGATGGAGACGGATTAGAGCGGACAAGAGGTTGGCCCTCTAATCTTCACTGTAATGAGGTAGGGTATGGTACAAGTGGTGCAGTGTCTAGCTGTCAATGTAATTTGCTGAGACATCACTGGATTGATAACAGAGAGCTCGGAAAAATATAGGTGTCAAGAGGCCTTCTGACGAGAGCAGACAAGAGGATGTACAATTATCTTCATGGCAATCAGTTAAAGGATGGTACATTAAGTTCAGTGGCTAGCTGCCCACAAGATACTGACTTGAAACATCATGGGATGGATAACTGATAAATCTAACAATCACAATGGTTTTTTGATTAGAGCAGAAAAGAAGTTGCACATCAATCATCTTCACCACAATGAGGTATGAGAGGATATATCTAGTGCAATGTCTAGCTGTGCTGAGACATCATGGGATTGATAACAGAGAGCACATAGAGAAAAGTAGCAGTCAAGATGAACATACAAGAGGTTGAATCTCTATGATCTTCGCTGCAATGAGGTGAGGTATAGCACATTTGGTGCAGTGTCTAGCTGCCTTTGTGATACTGTGCTGAGCCATCATTGGACAGACAACAGAGAAATCATAATGGTGTCTGATAACCATTGAATCTCTGTGATCTTCGCTGCAATGAGGTTAAGAATAGGACATTGGGTGCAGTGTCTAGCTGCCTATGTGATGCTGTGCTGAGACATCACTGGACAGACAGAGAACAGAAAAATCCATTTCCGGAAAGAATAACAGAGGAACTGTTGAAAAACCTCAAATTTCTGATGATGTTCTTCATGTACGCTCCAAGACGTCTAGATCACATAGTGATCAGGAAGATATATGACTTGCAATATAGTCTGATGAAGACTTTTCGGTAGTCAGATTTGCGAAGAAAATTTAAGTATGAGCACTTTATATTATAATCACTAACTTGCCCTTCCCCAACACGCCACTAAACCGCCCCCTTCCCCAACACGCCCACTAAACCGCCCCCTTCCCCAACACGCCCACTAAACCACCCTTCCCCAACACGCCCACTAAACCGCCCCCTTCCCCAACACGCCCACTAAACCGCCCCCTTCCCCAACACGCCCACTAAACCGCCCCCTTCCCCAACACGCCCACTAAACCACCCTTCCCCAACACGCCCACTAAACCGCCCCCTTCCCCAACACGCCCACTAAACTGCCCTTCCCCAATACGTCGTCTAAGATTACCCATAAGATCTAAGGGGTAAATATATGACCCCATAAAGTAGACCCTTACACATAAGCCTATTGTAGTAAGAGCACCACCATATCCTGATGTGATAGAGAAGAACATGTCTGGACACAGCCGGAGCCAATAGCCCCTCCCGGATATCATCACATGTTCCCCAGAAGTCTATGATTAACAAACTTGGGATCAAAAGAGGCCTATAAAGAATAGAAAGTGGGAAGGTGACATCACGCGTCATCACACCACAAACAACTGCGAGTAGATCCAGCTCCACAAAGGCCAAAAAGACCATTAATTGTGCTCTGGAGGTTCCCGAAAACTCTCCTCCAATTCCGTTTTTTTTTATTTATTTTTTTTAATTCCACGCCAAGTGCTTATTATAGCCTGGAAGGATTTTGTCTGCTGTATCCAAATCCAGTAATCACACATAGAAATACCTGCGGTGAATAATCTGGAGTGCGGGGAGTTCAGATTCGGATTTATCTGAAGTTTTAGATATATTTGATTTGGGACATAAAAATGGTTTTGTGCCATAATATGCGAATAATCTGTTTCCCACGGAACCACAGTTCACATTTATTACAAAATAGAATAGTAATAAGACATATAATCATCCGGTTTATGTCTTAATAATTTAGAATTTTTACGTGTAATACCACTCCAAGCCATGTGGTGCGCTGTTCAGAAGAAATATGTCCATTAGCAACGCAAATGACTCTCTTTCAGCCATACCTTCTAATAATTTACCGCCGTCTTGTGGTATGAAATGTTTAGAACAGTATTTTCCTCATTAACAAATATTCTAGAAAATAGTATAGAATGTTTGTTTCTTCCCGAAACGGACGTATGATGCAGGTCACATCCTGAATCATAGATATAAATGACTCCTGGGGTGGGGGGGATTCATTATTCAACTCTGGAGGTCCATTGGTGTTGTTTAAGAAAAATGTACAAGCCTATTAATTTTCATAAAATTTTGCCAAAATTTTCCTCAAACTACAATCCAAAAAGTTCTACAAAGCTTTCACAAATTTTTGGTCTGTGTGACGTTGAGAATGGAGTCATTTAGCATAGAAAATGTTCACGTGTTGTATTAAGCAACTCCAAATTAGCCAAACCTGTTTCTGCAACAACCAAAAAAACCGGGATCAACCCATATCCCTCTGAGGCCTATTTCCCACGAGAGAGTTGGAGGCGTCCAACTTGCATCCGGTTGCGTAACGTTTGGGCCGGACTTAGCAGCAAGTACACGATGCGAGTTTGATGCAAATTGGACGCATCAAACTCACTCGTGGGCAATAAGGCCTTAGGGTCATTCACAACAAAACCACAAAAAGACACAAAACTCCCCCAAAAATCTCCTTTACAGGAGAATTTTGTCAGCATAGTAAGAACTGACTGAGCAGCCGGTTGTGGAGCTGAGTAATCCCTATAACCATTGTTAATGGAGAGATCCTGTGTTATCTGCCTACAATAATTGGTAATAAAATTACCATATATACTCAAATATAAGCCTAGTTTTTCAGCACTAAAAAAAATGTGCTGAAAACCCAAACTCGGCTTATACTCAAGTAAAAAAAATATATATATCAAAACTCACCTTTCCGGCTTCCCCCGCTGCTGGCTATATACTGGGGCAGGGGGCTGGCTATATACTGGGGGATATGGGCTGGCAGGCCATATACTGGGGGGCAGGTGCAGACTTTATACTATGGGGCAGCTTACGGCAGGCTATGTACTGGGGCAGGGGGCTGGCTATATACTGGGGCAGGGGGCTGGCAGGCTATATACTGGGGGGCAGGTGCTGGCTATATACTGGGGGGCAGCGTCCGGCAGGCTATATAATGGGGAGGCTGTGACCAATGCATTTCCCACCCTCAGCTTATACTCGAGTCAATAGGTTTTCCCAGGTTTTGGTGGTAAAATGAGGGGCCTCGACTTATACTTGGGTCAGCCTAGGTAATGTAAAAAATACTAATGAAAAATAAAATGAGTCTCTTGACCTAAAAATCGGAGAACTTGTCTGAGAAATTCTTGATGTCACCAAGGACCAAAATAGGATCAAGACCAATAGACATTTCTGACCCACACTCAACAAAAACCACAACCGCCCCCCCCCCCCGAAAAAAAATTTTTTTTTAGTTTTCTCCAAGAAAAGATTAATATTCATCTAAAATATCTCCCAACTGCTCCATTTATACAGCACATCGTTCAATCCCATTTAAGCTCCAGTGGACCGTGGAAGGTAGTTGGCCATGGTCAAGACAAGCGGTTATTGGCCAGATATAACGCTCTTCCTATTATAGTCACGGGAGTAGATGGGATACTTAATAACCACGATTTGAGTCATGGAACATTCTGCCGACTTTAACAAGGAGGTTTTATTTATTTCACCCTCTTACGTTCGAGCACAGAAACTGGGATGACACCAAATAAAATGGCAACCCTGGTCTACAGGAAAATATGGAGATCATTAGTGAAGACTCTTCAAGGATGTCCAAAAATGAAAGTTCTTTGAAGATAAAACCCAATGTAGCCTTCATAGAATTAGTTGTTGTTGAAGTTGCCCCTTATGTGTTCAACACTCTTCTAGATGCCAGCAAGGTCTTGCTTCTTGGAACAAGACCGGTGAGAATTATAGACTTAAGAGCTGATATTTGGACATGCTCTAACAATTATATAGATGGCTGGACGCGTTGAGGATATTCCTGGATTCTCTCAAAAGTTCTCAGATATGAAGAAGAGTTCTTATCTATGTTTGAGATTCCAAGGAATTTGTTATAATGGGGTTCTCCGAAATAGCATAAATATGTCTGAAATAATGAGTTGAAAACTTGTCCAACGTTCTACAATGCCAAAGGTTTATTTGTTAGTAGATTGTATTTTGTCTACAGAACAACAACATGATATGAGGATTGGTTTAGACAATTGAAAAGTGACTCTTTTGGTCTCTTAATGACACCAAGAAGATTTATTGGCCACAAATCGGATGGAAAATCTTCAAGCATTGGCCACATCCAAGGATGTGACCTCTTTTGGTCTCTTGGTGACCCCAAGAAGATTTATTGGCCACAAATCGGATGGAAAATCTTCAAGCATTGGCCACATCCAAGGACGTGACCTCTTTTGGTCTCTTGAGACACCAAGAAGATTAATCGGATGGAAAATCTTCAAGCATTGGCCACATCCAAGGACGTGACCTCTTTTGGTCTCTTGGAGACACCAAGATATTGGCCACAAATCGATGGAAAATCTTCAAGCATTGGCCACACATCCAAGGAAACCTCTTTTGGTCTCTTGGAGACACCAAGAAGATTTATTGCCCACAAATCGGATGGAAAATCTTCAAGCATTGGCCACATCCAAGGAGTGAACTCTTTGGTTCTCCCTTGGAGACAACCGAAAGAGAAGATTTATTGCCCACAAATCGGATGGAAAATCTTCAAGCATTGGCCACATCCAAGGATGGGACCTCTTTTGGTCTCTTGGTGACACCAAGAAGATTTATTGGCCACAAATCGAATGGAAAATCTTCAAGCATTGGACACATCCAAGGATGTGACCTCTTTTGGTCTCTTCGTGACACCAAGAAGATTTATTGGCCACAAATCGGTGGAAAATCTTCAAGCATTGGCCAATCCAAGGATGTGTGATCTTTTTGGTCTCTTCGTGAACACCAGAAGATTATTGGCCACAATGGAAAATCTTCAAGCATTGGCCAGATCCAAGGATGTGACCTGTTTTGGTCTCTTGGAGACACCAAGAAGATTTATTGGCCACAAATCGGATGGAAAATCTTCAAGCATTGGCCATATCCAAGGATGTGATCTATTTTGGTCTCTTCGTGACACCAAGAAGATTTATTGGCCACAAATCGGATGGAAAATCTTCAAGCATTGGCCAGATCCAAGGATGTTCTACAAGAGCTCTGGACAATCCTAAGGACAACATCATTTATGAACTCACCTCTGCTACCATAACCGATTTGGAGAATGGGCCGACTACCAGAACAGAAAGCTCTGAGATACTTATCCGTCAGATATTTATGGTCTAAATGTCCATAGTAACCACTTTCATGTAAAATGATGGGTTTGGTGAAATAATTCCTGGTGTGATTTGTGAGAATTCGGAATGAGCTTCATTCATGGGATTGGTGGAAGTCTTAGTGTTGGGACAAATATCAATCAATTGACTTTAATCACAAACTTGTCTAACAACTCATCTAAGTTATTTTTACACAAAAACTGGAGGAAAAATTCAGGATAAATCTTGGATGACTCTGGTTTACCTTGGCAGGTGCGCTCATCCGTCAATAACTTGTATCCTTTCTGGCAGCTGCATTCAAAGCTTCCGACGGTATTACGGCAAAAATGGTCACATCCACCGTTATTCACCAAGCACTCGTCAATATCTGAAAAAAAAAAAAAAGTTGGAAACCAGTGAGACGTTACAGATTTTCATGGAGGTCCCAAAACTTTTTTTTATTAACGCTCACTGAAGGGTGTTTGGGGCGGAGCTTGGCTTCGATACAAATAATTCTTGTATCATGCTCCACCCCTTTGGTCCTGCACTAGACATAACAGTACGGACTGGAGAAACTGAGACATAGTGATGTAGTTACAACAACGAGTGGCTACTCTGGAGGACTCGCCATACCCTACAGTAACAGACCCATTGAATATACCTGGAAATGTACAACTGGCCGTCCCCCCTTTGGAGGTGCTGTAGATTTTAGGTTCCCTCACCAATTACATCGGATTTCTGGAGTTACGATTTATGAAAACCCAAGACCTTTCTCGTACAAGGGGAATTAATCCAAGGTAGACCACCTAATGGACACTCAAATTTCAGACGGAACAGAGAGCGGGTACAAAGAAAACCCTCTCGTTCTGTAGGACAGGAGAATCACCCAGATATCCTACTGCACTTAACTGAAAATGTGTAATTCCTCAATTCCCCTGTGGAGGTGCTGTGAGGAGGTCAAACACTTCCCTCTGGGTCCCCTCCATGAACAGGACCTGTTACCACCTCCACCATCGTCAATAGCCACCATCGTACCTGAGCAACCAATGCTATTGGTCCTGCCAACCAATATGCTAATTAGACTCGCAATTTTACAAGCTGCCATGTGTTACCATACATATGAACCCGGCTTCACACATTATAGCGCCCCCTTACTGTTCACCTTCTTTAAAGTCAGAGAATTTCCATTCCACACAATCTATGGAAGAAAAGGGCTGCACCTTGACAAAAGCGAATCTCAGACCTATTGTTTTCTTTTGCTCCATTTCCCAGGGAGCGAGATTTTCGAGTGCGCTCTACTATTTACAATAAAAACAGCATATTTCTCCGCTGCCAACTGATGTGTAATATCTAAAATTAAAGCCAGCTGAGCGATCCTGAGCGCGGCGAGATATAAGAGCAGGCAGGAGACATACAATGAGCAAGGAGTACAGGGGCTTATGGGTCATAGCGCCACTTGTGCCCGCAGGCTCTATCTGGAATTGCAGGGTACAGCTCAGTGTAGATGGGATTTTTATTTCCGATCACTACAACCCCTTTAAGGCAGCTTAGATAAAAATTATGATATTTTGGAGCAACCTATGATTGTGTAAGATCAGAAAATAGCGCCACACCAGTCGAAAAGGTTGTGAAGAGTACTGCAGCTAAACCTCAACAAGTCTGGCACAGTTTTTGTAACAGCTTTAAAAAGGTTTTTCCCGCTAGGATTAAAAATTTACCAGAAAATATTGTTCCTCAAAAGGGGTTGTTCCCCTGTTGCCTGCTAGGATCCAAGTGGGTGGGAAAATGGAGGAGCAAAAGTGCCCTGAAGAGGGCAGTAGAGGATTACAATATGGGTGGTTTAGGCAGCTGCCTGTGACCCATGGGCACCTGTAACATAATAAAGAGAGGGCCCTGCAGCCCCGAAATCATACAGATGTGCTGGCTATCAACATGTATACAGCAGTCCTTCCAGGACCTTCGAATGTCCTTTAAAAGGTCCTTAAACTGCTGAACCTCAAGTCAGCAAAAGGGACTCCCCCCCTTTTGGAAGTTTGCAGTAAATGTCAAATCATTAAAATATATTGGACTAGTTGAGGGGGGGTCCACAATTTTCATACAGCACAGGGCCCACGGCAGTCTATATATCCGCCACGGAACCTGTGCTCTTTTCACTGTAGGACTTCCAGGACATCTGCTCCATAAGTTGCCCCCAATGTTCCATAGACACGAGAGTGCAAACCAACCGTGCGTATCCATGCTTCCAACTGGGGGCAATTACTAAGTCATTCTAAATCTGTACATGGATTGATTGGAACAGGACTTGGTTGTAATACCTGACTCCACCTATAGACCAAAGTGGGGCTATTTCCACATCCCACAAGTCCTATCAGGTTTTCGGAGCGGACCCGGCCTGGGAGCAGCCAAGGTATCTTGGATGGAGTTGGACCTCGGCATGGAATGTTGCTTTATAGTGTCTGATATTCTTCCTCTTCCAATATCTTCACGTTTTTAATGCCCCGGATTAAGAGTTCTAGGGAACGCCTCGGAGCCAGAGATCTCCGTAGAATATCAGTGGCTTGGCACTAGTGTAAGACCCCGAGACAATCGCACACACATTCCGGTCAGGAGGAACAGACGCCGGCTGATAAAAGGTTTAAGGGGCTCATGAAAATCCATTGGAAGTGACCCACCAGAGTTAATCCGGATCTGGAAGCGCTGGTGCCGTTACTGGTGCGGCGTGAACCTGAATGGGGTTGCAGATGAGCCGTAAACGGCTTTCACAGGAGCAATGTGAAGACGCTCTACAGGTTGTAACGGAGGTGTAGTAGATGCTTCTGTAGAAGACTGAATGTGTATTAGGGTCTTAAAAGGGTCTTTAAGGGGAAAAAAATGAATAACATTTCCATAGAATGGGTGTGGGTCGGATACATGGCTTCCTCACGGATTTGCCGCTCTCTGCACAGAGAATTGAAGCAGACAGCGCCATCCTTTCTATAGTGGTCAGTTCTGGTAACTGAAGGGAATATTTCATTCATTTGAATAGGAGCTTAACTACATTGACTCTGTGGAGCGATTAGAGATTAGTATAGATTTCATTATGTTCAGTGGAAACTGTATTAATTTGTAAGTATGGAGCTCCCCCTAGTGGTGGCTGCTATCAGACAGTTTTATCACTCTGGGAGATTTTTGAATCTTTTCTAATATATATATAACAAGAAATCTGGTGTTGAGAAAGAACTACAGAGTAATAAGGTGTCTGGGTAAGATGGAGTGTGTTTAAATAATTTTTTATTTAAAAAAATCTTAAACTTCAAGGGATTTTCCCCACAAAACAAGTTAGGCCCTATCTATAGTGATCCAGTCTTCAGTGATGAGACCCCCACAGATCACTAGAACGATGGGTCCGACTCGTCGTTCCCTGAGATAAGTGGAGCAGCAGGGCACTAATGTCCGGGCTGCCCCGTTCATCTCTATGGAGCTCCCTCAGCCCTACAGAGATGAACAGGTTAACCGGCTGCTCCGCTCTTCTCAGGAAGTGACAAGGGGTCCAACTCTGTTACATCGGACCCCCCCGTTCTCGTGAACTTTTGTTGCCGATTAGCAAGTTAGGCCCTATCCTAACATGTTTCATGGGAAAACCCTATTAATACAAAAATATTGAGGGAGGGGTAAGCTTCTACATTTTGCTATGGCCCCACAACTCCTGTGTATACAACTATTTGGATGATCTGGATGATATGGCTATGTTCTAAGCCTGGAATACCCGTTAAGAAGGGGGATAGACCATAAAAGTTTGAGTACATTTTGACACAGATTAGATAACTATTGAGGGTTCTGGCATTTTTTACATTTTTATTTAATAATTTACTAATTTTATTTATATAGAATTTGTCTACATCTTATTTAGATTTTTAGGTTTTATGGACTATATTTTCCCCTCACTATTGGCCGATTTTTGCCCATAGTGATTCAGGATTATAGTTTGGAGTTGAGGGACTTGCAACCAAGTCTACTACTTGAGGTTCCTCGATGTCTCCATCAACTATAATATTTATTCCGTATCACGTTGCTCGAATTTTGACCAACTCATTCTTTCTATAATCCTTTAGCTCCACTGACTGGAGATACATAAAGGAATTTGGGGTTCTGGCTAGTCCAAAGTCTTATAGAGAACCTATACTAAGATGAGATTGTGAATAGCGATGAGCGGACTACAATTTTCGCTCAGATTTGGGCGTGTCCCGCGCGAACCAGACATATTGCCGGAATGGTGGCCGAACAGACAATCCAACAGACAATTGACGCCTCTAGTTCCTAGCCTTGGCTGTGATTGGCCGGGGACGCGCCTGAACAGAAACCTCATCTCTAATTCCGAACTTTTTGAAACTATGAACACCAGAGAGTGGATATTACTATAGACGACCCACAATTTCCCAACCACATACACCCAAACTTGAACAAGTCAACCACATTTTTGAGGTGGGACTTTTGATTCCCATTTTTGGGATGGGATTTATTTGGAGTCTTTGTGACATTTTTCCCCTACTACGGGGCCAAACTGCATCTCCAGATGTTTCGGGCCTTCTTCTAGATCAACAAGTTTATAAGTTGTCCATGAAGGACCTCAATCTTTTTTTCAACCTTATCTATTATTATAATTTGATATTTTTCATCGTAATACATGTAATACTCAGTCTCCCCTGTGGGGGCAGTGCCAGAAAATCAAACACTTGCTGCAAGGGCTCCCGACGGAAATTTTTTAAAAAAAAATTTTTTTAATTCGAGAAAGCAGACAAAAGCTTGAAAGAGCAGACGACCGACATCTGCTTAGTACCTGGACAAAAAGGATTATACCTGATCTCTATACAAACTCCTATACAATGGTGGCAATACACAGACCTAGCTGAATAGGTCACGGAATAGAAAACTCGAAACAGTTGTTTTTAGACCTCCTTCTATTTGTCATCTCTTGAAGGATAATTGGCTAAAACGTGGTCCTTTCTTCCATAAACAGGTGCAGTCCTCTACATAAAGGGCCCATATTATCCCATTGTATAGGGCTTTCCCTCGTAAAGGACAAACAATATAATAGACTATACTTCCCTTGGACAACAAGACAAGGGGGGGGAGGATTTGTAGAAGTGATATAATGGTGGACAATTTAACCCATTAACCTTCTTAGGTTGAGCCATATTTTCCCAGAATAGGGTCTTGTAGGATCTCGTAGATGGACAATTCCAGAGCAAACCCAAGTTGGTGGAAGTCGTAGGCTCCACGCTGAGGTTGCGTACATTGCCGTGTATGCGTCAATACTAACACATGTATGTTACATTTCTTCCCTGCCTGGAGCAGGCCCGCAGATCCCTCCTTAGTAACCATGGGAGTGAGACAGCTTGCTCGAGACATGTTTGCCTAGTGTAAGCCCTGGATATCACCCCTCTAGTCAAACAATGTGCCAGAAGATTAACAAGGATTGCACAGTAAGGAAAAAAAGCTCTCGTCCAAGTAATAAGAGGAATGTGTTCTCTTCTCCTTCATCCGCTAGGTATTGTGAGAGTTATCCATGAACGGGGTCAAATGCATAGAAAGACCATTACAGCTGCTACGGCTCCGAGGGCTTCATCCTCACTATTTTCGATTCCTTACTTGGTCTCCGGCAACTGAAAGAAGGCTATCCCAATTTTTTTTTATTTTGTCTTCCTTAATAAAAACACTTTTTAGGAGCAAGTGTTGACGGATTTAGCCCGATACCAAAACTTCCAACTAAGTAGAACATTTTGACTCGGATTCCACCACTCTGTGAAGATAAATTAAAGTAGCATCCTCCATATTATTCTATTACTACAATTTTTGGGGGGGAAGGTTCCGAAGTTGGGACAGTCTTGACTTTGGACCTATGACTTGATTCTTTCGGAGCTTCATGGAGTATGTTAAAAAACTCATTTTGGGTGGCTACAAGTATTTACCCATTTTTTACCCCATGGACAATAGAGAGTTGTTCACGTTGGGTGTCAAGATGGCACCCATTTTTTTGAAAATTTGGATTGAATGACAATTAATGTGCTGTATGAGACAATATATTGGTGAATAAAATGGAATAACTATATGAAATTTTTACGAAACTTGATCAAAATCCCATCATGATAAACCGGGGACACTTACTCATAGATCCAGGCACTGTGACTGTGGTGATCTTCTTATATTTGTTATCTATGACCTCCTTCCTTCTAAAATCAACTTTTAAATTTATGCTAATAAGCCAGAAGGCCTCTGTAGAGGCAGTTTCTAGAACCCCTCCGTACGGATGTTTCACAGGCTGCTACACTGTCTTCCCCTCCCCCCTCTGTCCGAAGGAAGAAATGTGTGAAGGCGTTATTCGCTTCCAGCACAATATGTAACAAACAAACACCCAAACAGGGCCGGGTTGTCACCTCAATATGTCTCTGTTGACGCCTGGATGGAGCCCTGGTACGATCAAGGGAAAGCCACATGCTTCCTGGCTGTTCACGCTCTCTGTCTGCCTAATGTAATCTCATCCAGTAGGAGGGGGGAGTGCACAGTGTAATGGCGTGTGAATCTACTGCACAGAGGGACTCTGGAAACTCTCTCCACAACCCTTCTGGCTCATAAGCATCATTTTAAAAGTTGATTTTAGAAGGAAGGAGGCCAAGGATAAGAAACATAAGAAGATTACCACATTTACGGCGCCTGCGTCTATGAGTAACGTCCCTGGTTTATCATAATGGATTATGATGGTAGATTTTCTTGAGCCAAGAAAATACCTGACACCCTCCTTTCTGTTGCTTTATTTAATTTCCCAATGGGTCTCTCTTCTTAATAGGCTGTTAAGAAGAGAAGGGGAAGGTTTGGGATTTACAGCCTCACCGCAGAAGTCAATAGCTATTTTGGTAAAGATGAGTGATCCTTCTCTGCCTCCTGGGTCCTGCTGGTACTTCCAGTCTTCACCCATACCCCAGCCCCCAAGGGGTTTTCCAGAAATAATGAAAAACCCCTTTAAACCTCCTCTGAGGAACATTCCTGGAGACCATCATTCTGCTCTTGATGCCGCCACCGCTGTTTTCACCTTCGCACCTGGTGCCACCTACAATGGAAACCGCCTGTAAATCACAGACACACCCCATCCCTTTATCCTTTAATCAGTGGCCTACGGGTACCTCTCTGTAGCCTACGGGTACCTCTCTGTAGCCTACGGGTACCTCTCTGTAGCCTACGGGTACCGCTCTGTAGCCTACGGGAACCGCTCTGTAGCCTACGGGAACCGCTCTGTAGGCCACGGGTACCGCTCTGTAGCCACGGGAACGCCTCTGGCCTACGGGTACCGCTCTGTAGCCTACGGGAACCGCTCTGTAGCCTACGGGAACCGCTCTGTAGCCTACGGGAACCGCTCTGTAGCCTACGGGAACCGCTCTGTAGCCTACGGGAACCGCTCTGTAGCCTACGGGTACCTCTCTGTAGCCTACGGGTACCTCTCTGTAGCCTACGGGTACCCCTGACCTACGGGTACCGTCTCTGTACCTACGGTACCGCTGTAGCCTACGGGTACCTCTCTGTAGCCTAACTGGTACCTTCTCTGTAGCCTACGGGTACCGCTCTGTAGCCTACGGGTACCTCTCTGTAGCCTACGGGTACCTCTCTGTAGCCTACGGGTACCTCTCTGTAGCCTACGGGTACCTCTCTGTAGCCTACAGGTACCTCTCTGTAGCCTACAGGTACCTCTCTGTAGCCTACAGGTAGCTGTCAGTGGCCAACAGAGAAACCCGACATTTGGCTTGAGGATTGAAGGTTGACTGAAGGCAATATGTCACAAAGTCGACATAAAGTAGTGGAAACGGTGTCTTATCAGATCCTCTAGCAAGCAAGTCAGAGAAGGTCTAACACACCACCCCCTGCCGATTGACAGCTTTCTTCTTATACAGTGCATTGGGAAGAAGATGTCAATCAGTTTCAGGAAACGGGAAGCTCTTCAACACAAAGTCTATGAAACCGGACTTGAAATGCAGTAAGTGATTTAGTGGATCTAGGGTCTTTGTGGTGCATTTCTTTAGATTACCAGCTGTTTTTAGCGCTACGTTTGGCCTCTTCAGGCTCCTGAATACAAGTAACTCATTTCACAGGAGTTTCCAAAGAACAGACCTGACCTTGACCAGCAAACATACAGACTAAGACCCACACAAGGGACTGCGAGGGAACATAATACAAAGTCACTGGAAAATGACAGCTCAGTGCTAATATCGGTCTCGGGCTGGTATTTTCATATCTCCAGGCTGTGCCGTCTTAATTGCTTATTTGGGAGATCCCAAGGCACGTTACATGGACCTGACTCTATTAAATATTTGTGTGTGGTTTTCCGTCTAATTAGAAATGTGTGAAGGCGTTATTCGCTTACAGCACAAGATGTAACAAACAAACACCCAAACAGGACCGGGCTGTCACCTCAATAAGTCTCTGTGGACGTCTGGATGGAGCCCTGGTATGATCAAGGGAAAGCCACATACTTCCTGGCTGTTCACTCAATGGTTTTCTGCTATTTAAAGCTTAATATCAACAAGTTACATTTTTACTACACAGGACACCTTGAAAATGACTTCTAAGACTGCAATGAGGATGTCTAGAGCCTTATGTATAGTGTACTCCATGTAAGAGTATTCCTGTTCTGTCTGGGCCACCGCTATGGAACACCTTTATAGTACATACCCCTCCTTCAGCCTCCGGGACTTGGTCCTCCCTGCCTAAAACACCCTGTAAAATACTCCCTAAAGTTCTCCCTGCCCAAAGGATCCTGTAAAATGTCCTCCTGACCAAAGGATCCTGTAAAACGTCCTCCCTGCCAAAAGGATCGCGTAAAATGTCCTCCCTGCCAAAAGGATCGCGTAAAATGTCCTCCCTGCCAAAAGGATCTCGTAAAATGTCCTCCTGCCCAAAAGGATACCCGTTTTAAATATCCTCCCTGCCCAAAAAGGATTCCGTTTTAAAATGCCCTCCCTGGCCAAAGGATCCCGTGCTGCATGTCCTCCTTGGCAAGGATCCCGTGCTGCAATGTCCTCCCTGGCAAAGGATCCCGTGCAATTGTCCTCCCTGGCCAAAGGATCCCGTTGCAATGTCCTCCCAGGCCAAAGGATCCCGTGCAATGTCCTCCCAGGCAAAGGATCCCGTTGCAATGTCCTCCAGGCCAAAGGATCAGTTGCTGCTGCAATGTCCTCCCTGCCAAAAGGATCTCGTAAAATGTCCTCCCTGCCAAAAGGATCCCGTAAAATGTCCTCCCTGCCAAAAGGATCCCGTAAAATATCCTCCCTGCCAAAAGGATTCCGTAAAAAGCCCTCCCTGGCCAAAGGATCCCGTGCAATGTCCTCCCTGGCCAAAGGATCCCGTGCAATGTCCTCCCAGGCCAAAGGATCCCGTGAAATTGGGGTTTATTGGTTTCTTATATATTTAAAAGAAAAAGTAAAAAAAAATTGTTATTGTTTATCTGGTTTTGTTGAGTTTTTTGTTTTTTTTCTTTGCTCTGGAGTTAATCCTGGAGCTTATACCGTCCTCCCCGTTTTATGGCCGGCGGGAGGGTGGGGGATGGGGACGTGAGCGGATGTAGCCTCGGCCGTACCACAAAGTAAACCTTTAATAGGCAATTTAGTCCTAATTTAGAACCAGAAGGAAAGCCGCTTTCATCATTACCATTAGGAAAGTCAATCACGGAGGAGGGAGAAGAAAGGCGGAGGGCCCTGTGACATATAAAACCCCTCATGGCTTCACATCCCGCTGCTTTTATGATATAATTTTACGAGGGTGAAGGTATAAATAGGGGAAGGAGGGGATGCGGGAATCTCATGGTGACTTAGGATCGGGTGAGGCCGACTTCTACTTATAGAGGAGGCGAATGAGGGGGGGGGGGGGGGCCGCGATCCCAAGTCTCCAGGAACATTAAAATCTGCGATTAGGACCGGCCCCCGGCCTATGAGAGAGTCCTGCCCCATGAGCGGTATGATCCGAGGAGGAAAGGTCTGGGTCGGGACCCAAAAACCTCCTCAGAATCGTTATATACAGAACGGGGGAGTGTTAAGTAGCGGGATCTACTGCAGTTCTTCATGGTCTGCGTGTGTTGTAGCGTTCTGCACCTAGCAAATGCACCATGGCGTCCGAATCTGGGGACTACCCTATCGTGAACTGTATTGTCAAGTGGTTTTACGATGAGGTCTCAGCAGCTGAGGTGTGTTTTTGATGTTCTGAGAAGCTGAGATCGGTATTATGAGAGTCTGCTGCAGCTGAGGTCTGTATTATGAGTTTCTGTATTTGTTATAGGAGGTATGTTAGTAGGTAGTGGGTGGATTGGGGTGGGTAGGTGGGAGGATGAATGGGGCAGGAAAAGAGGAGTGACTGGTAGGTGAGGTTTAGGACTGCAGGGGGGTAGGGGGGGGCGTCGGGGCTTGAGGGGGATGGTATGAGGTGTATGGAGGAGTGGTGATGTGAAAAGAAGCTGAGGTGTATAGGTTTTATAGTGAGGTTGTATGTGATCGATTGTTGCTGAAGAAAGGCTGTGAGGATGAGGTGTGTATTTATTTGTTTTTGTAATTTGTGTACTACTTAGTGTATGTGTGTAATAATGTGGGTTTGCAGAGAATGAGTGTTTGATTATGGGGTTCTGCGCAGCTTGTGGTGTGTATTATGATGTTCTGCAGCAGCTGTGGTGGGTAGATGATGTCTGCAGCCGATGAGGTCTGTATAGGATGTTCTTTCTATGCAGCAGCTGAGGTCTGTATGATGAGGTTTCGCAGCGCTGAGGTTTTCGGTATTATGAGGTTCTGCAGCAGCTGAGGTTGTATTTTTATGAGGTTTCTGCAGCAGATGAGTGAAGTTTATGAGGTTCGGCAGCAGCTGAGGTGGTATGTTATGAAGTTCTGCAGCAGCTATGATACTGATACTACACATACAGCTGTTGATGCACAGCGGTAGGTACAGGGATTCTGCAGTAGGAGGATAAGCAGGCCCATATAGCATCCCTCATCTCTGTATAATCATCAGGTTGTGAAAGTATATCCCAATAGCTGTATCACTGGACATTATACACTTATCCCTGTATTACACTGGAATTATATGGTAGGCCCCTGGTATACACTGTACATTATACACTTAGGCCCTGTATACACTGTACATTATATGGTTAGGCCCTGTATACACTGTACATTATACACTTATACCCTGTATACACTGTACATTATACACTTAGGCCCTGTATACACTGTACATTATATGGTTAGGGCCATGTATACACTGTACATTATATGGTTTAGGCCATGGTTATACAATGTACATTTATGGTTAGGCCGTATACACTGTACATATACACTTACTTAGGCCGGTATACACCGTACATTATACCAACTTAGGCCCTGTAGACACTGTACATTATACAATAGGCCCGTATAAACTGTACATATAGGTTAGCCCATTGTATACACTGTACATTAGCACGTTAGGCACCTCGTTAGACACTGACATTATAAACTTAGGCCCTGTATACACAGTACATTATATGCGTAGGCCCTGTAACACTGACATTATATGGTTTAGGCCCTGTATCACTGTTACACTAATGGTTAGCCCTGATACACTGTACATTATATGGTTAGGCCCTGTATACACTGTACATTATACATAGGCCCTGATACACTTACATATACGTTAGGCCCTTATAAATGTCTTATACACGTGGCCCTGTTTAATGTACATTTCTACACGTTAGGCCCTGTATACCAATGTACATTATACGGTTAGGCCATGTATACACTGTAATTCTACGGTTAGGCCCTGTATACAATGTACATTATACACGTAGGCCTGTATACACGACATATAGGTTAGGCCTGTATACACTGTACATAACACGTAGGCCTGTTATACACTTACACTATATGGTTAGGCCTGTATCACACTGTACATTATACACGTAGGCCCTGTAGACACTGTACATTATAAACGTAGGCCCCTGAACACGGTCTACATTATATGGTTAGGCCTCTGTATTACATGTACATTATACGGTTAGTCCTGACACAACTGTACATTATACACTAGGCCCTGTATACCACTGTACATTATACGGGTAGGCCGGTTAACACTGTTACATATACGGTTAGGCCCGTATACACTGTACATGCATAAACGTAGGCCCGGTAACCATGTACATTATATGGTTAGGCCCCGTATAACACTGTACATTATACACGTAGGCCATCGTATAAACTGTACATTTATGGTTACGGCCCTGTATAACTTACATTATACGGGTTAGGCCACTGTATCACATGTCCATTATACACGTGGCTGTATACACTGTTACAGTATACATTAGGCCTGTATACATGCACATTATACACGTAGGCCTGTATACACTGTACATTATATGGTTAGGCCGTCTATTATACTATACATTATACACTTAGACCCTGTAATGACACTGTACATATACACTAGCCCTGTACAAGGCACATATACACTTAGCATGTATCACGTACATTATACGGTTAGGGCCCTGTAAGACACTGTACATTATACCGTTAGCACTGTATACACTGAACATTATTGTAGGCCATGTATTACACTGTACTTATAAAAGTGGCCCTGTTACACTGTACATATACACGTAGGCCCTGATACACTGTACATTATATGGGTAGGGCCCTCTATATACTATACATTCATGAAACGTAGGCCCTGTATACACTGACATTATACAATTAACCTGACACACTGCACACACACAGAGTCTGGCCTCACTGCCTTCAATTATTAATAACCAGAGGCAGCTATTAGGGACGCTCAGGGCTCGCAGCACAGGACATCTCTTGGCTTCATTTGCTAGATGAGAATGTACTTGTCCTGGAAACGCGATAGATTGTGCTCATAAACCATGAGAAGGATTTGTTCTCGTCTCCAGAATCGTTAGTTCATGGAAGAAAAAAAAAAGGACCATTAAAAGGGTAATATGCACAAAGTAGACATAGAGCAGACTTGGGGGTCATTTACTAAGGGACCGGAATTCGCATGTTCACGACATGTACCTGAATATTTCGATTTGACGCAAATTTTTCTGAAGTGCCTGGGTTTTTGTTGCACGCGATCGATTGTGGGACGCCGCAGACGCCGGGACATGCCTGATTTTGGAAATCGGGCGGCGTGGACGACGATAACACGACGGATCGAGAAAGAAGAAACCACCGCATTTAAAAAAAAAAAAAAAGTGTGAGGGACACCCGCTTACCTTCACCCTAGCAATGTATCGTGGACTCCGGCGGACCGCGGGGGGGCGGCTTCAGCACAGCAGCGGACAACCCTGGTGGACGTCGGAGGAAACTGACAAGGGAATCGCCGGAAGACCCGAATTCACCGCAGAGAACAGAACTGGATCGCGAAGAATGGACCGGGGTAAGTAAAACTGCCCCATTATTCCATTAGTACGAGACATTATGTTACGTTGGATACATGGGGTATCCAAATTCGTGCTAGGGACTAGTGCCCATGTGAAGCTGTCTGAGACATCCCTGAATGAGAAAGAGTGTAAGAGACATCAGCGGTAAGATGTTGGATGACAAGAGCACACAACAAAGGGGAGGGTTATACTTCTATAATCTATTCTGCAATCAGGTACGAGCTGGCAAATTGATGCTGTGGCATGACGGCATCATGGGATTGATAAGGCGCAGAGAGGGAAAATCAACTATAAGATGGAGACGGAGAGATATTAGAGCGGACAGGGTTGGCCCTCTAATATTCACGGTTGAGGTAGGGTAGGGTATGGTACAAGTGGTGCATTTTTTTGCAGGGTCTAGCTAGCTGTCAATGTAATTTTGCTGGACATCACGGTTGATAACAGAGGGACTCGGAAAAATATAGGTGTAAAGAGCCTTATGACGAGAGCAGACAAGAGGATGTCAATTCTCTTCATGGCAATCAGTTAAGGATGGTAAATTAAAGTTCAGTGCTAGCTGCCCAACAAGATTACTACTTGAAACATCATGGGATGGATAATGATTAAATCAACAATCACAATGGTTTTTTTGATTAGACAGAAAAAGAAGTGCACCATCAATCATCTTTCACACACTGAGGTTAATGAGAGGATTATATCTAGTGCAATGTCTAGCTGTGCTGAGACATCATGGGAGCTGATAACAGAGAGCACATAGAGAAGAAAGTAGCAGTCAAGATGAAACATACAAGAGTGAAATCTATATGATCTTCGCTGCAATGAGAGGTGAGTTATAGCACATTGGTTGCAGGTCTAGCTGCATTTTGTGTACTGTGCTGAGGCCATAATTGGACAAGACAACAGAGAAATAATTTAATGTGTTGATAACACTTGATCTCTGTGATCTTCGCTGCAATGAGGTTAAGAATAGGAATGGTGGTGCAGTGTCTAGCTGCCTAGTGAGCTGTGCTGAGACATACTGGACAGACAGGAGAACAGGAAAAAATCCATTTACGGAAAGAATAACAGAGGAAATGTTGAAAACCTCAAATTTCTGGATGATGTTCTTCATGTACGTTCAAAGACGTCTAGATCACATAGTGATCAGGAAGATCTATGACTTGACAATATAGTCTGATGAAGACCTTTCGGATGTCAGATTTGCGCAAGAAAATTTTAAGTATGGAGCACTTTTTATATTAAATCCTAAAACTTGCCCTTCCCAACGCCACTAAACCCGCCCCCTTCCCCAAACACGCCCACTAAACCGCCCCTTCCCCAACAACGCCACTAAACCGCCCCCTTCCCCAACACGCCCACTAAACCGCCCCCTTCCCCAACACGCCCACTAACCCACCCTTCCCCAACAAGCCCACTAAAACGCCCCCATTCCCAACACGCCCACTAAAAACCGCCCCCTTCCACAACACGCCCACAAAACCGCCCCTTCCCAAACGCCCACTAAACACCCTTACCCCAACACGCCCACTAAACAGCCCCACTTCCCCAACCGGCCCACTAAACAGCACCCTTAACCCAAAACAGCCACTAAACCGCACCTTCCCCAAACACGCATCACTAAACTGCCTTACCCCAATAGTCGTCTAAGATACCCATAGATCTAAGGGGGGGGGGTAAAGATATGACCCCAAAAGTAGACCCGTACAAATAAGCATATTGTAGTAAGTAAAGAGCACCCACCACCACCATATCCTGGTGACTTGTTTGTGATTAAGAAAGGAAGAGAAGAGAACATTGTTCTATGGACACAGACGGAGCCAATAGCCCCCTCCCGGAGCGGATGATGGATATCATCACAGAGATCATTCACATGTTCCCCAGAAAGAAAAAGTCTATGATTTAAAAAAAGGGGGATCAAAAAGAGGACGATGAAAGAAGAGAAAGTGGGAAGGGGGAGAAGGGGAGGGGGAAGAGGGTACAGCAAGCCGTCCAGTAACACCAAACAAACAACCATCACACCAACAGAACAACTCGCGAGTAGACCAAGCTGCCCGCCACAAAAATTTCTTTTTTGGCCACAAAAAATAATACAAATTAAGACCATTTTAACTGTCGTCCTTGCTGGATTCCGCCTTGTTGTCCCGACTAAGATAAATATACTCAATTTCCGTTTTTTTTTTTTATTAATGTTTTTTAATGCCAGCCACAGCACGTCAAGGTTATTATAGCCTGGAAGCGATTTTTGTTGCGGTTTGCGCAACACCATCAATCACAGTAATCACCATAGGAATTTTTAACCATGCCGGTGAATAATCTGGTGCGGGGAGTTCAGATTCGGATTAGGATTTATCTGAAAGCTTGTAGATATATTTGATTTGGGACATCATAAAAATGGTTTTTGTGACAAAATGCGAATAATCTGTTTCCCACGGAACCACAGTTACATTTATGACAAAATAGAATAGTAGAAGACATATATCATCGGTTAGTCTTAATATTTGAATTTTAGGTCAACCCACTCCAGCCACCTGTGGTGCGCTGTTCAGAAGAAATATGTCCATAACACGCAATGACATCTATTCAGCCCATACCTTTAAAAGTTACCGCCGTCTTGTGGTTGAGTTTGTTGGTATGAAATGTTTTTCTAGAACTCTCAGTTTTTCTTCCTACTAACAACTATCTAGGACATGTATAGAATGTTGTTTCTTCCCAGAAACGGACGTTAATGATCAGCCACCCCCACCCCCTCGTCACAGTTGCGTCGGGGTGATCTTCTGCATTTGGTATTTGTAGTTGTTATCTGTGTCCTTCCAACCGTGGTGTTTCGCGATTTTTGCTTGACTACTTGACCTGCTGCACTCATCCTTCACTAGACGAAAACCACTGACTATGGGTGTTCCCCGAGCATTTGCAACAGCCAACGGGGGGAGGAGAGATTGCACGGGGAAATGATATATCCAAACAGTGTTGTGGGGGGGGGGGTAGGTTTTGTTTGGTTTTTTATTTGTCGTTCACACCCTCGCACTTTTTTTTTCACAACCTGAGGGGGGGTGGGGGGGGGGTGGGAAACTTCTTTTCACAGACACACCCCGGGGGTTCAAGGTGTGGGGGTTTTTTGTGGGGGGTATGGAGTTGTTTCTTTATTTGGGGGGGGGGTGGTGTAACTGTCTCATGGTGTTGGCCGATGAATTTCTATTGTCAGGACGTTTAGAACCGGCACTGGGGCGGGGGTTTGTGAGGTTGATTGCTTCTTTAGTATTTTGTGTTGTGTTACACCCTTTCTTTTTTACGTTGGTTTGCTTTTGGATCCCGTTTTTTTTGATGAACGTGGGTTTCTAGGGGTTGGGTTTACGTGGGTACACCCGCCACTGATTTGAGTTTCGAATGACCAAACATGTGCAAGCGACTAGTTGATTTATCCACTCTGTTTTGGTCCCCTCTCCGCGACCCCTGTAGACAGGGTGGGTGTGGAGCTGATATAGTATACTATTTGTGATTCGCCTCTCGGTCCCCTCCCCGACCTTCAACAGTCCTGTCTTCCCCCTATCACATCAGTTTTTATTATCTACGGACCCCAATGTAACACAACGCACAATAAGACCACCGAACAACTGAACATCAACTGCTTCCCCACCCTCCACGAGCGCTCTCGGTGTGCAGTGGGACTGAATTCTTATCCAACTCTGGATTGTTCCTCGCTAGGTCATATGCTGGTTTTCTTGTGTCTGTTTCACACGACTTTACCTAAATGTACAAGCCTCTTAAATTAATAAAATTGGCTCTGCCCAATTTTCCCTCAAACTACAATCCAAAAAGGTTACAAGCTTTCACAAATTTTTGTCTGTGTGACGTTGAGATGGAGTCATTTAGCAATAGAAAATGTTCAGCGTTGTATTAAGCAACTCCAATTAGCCAAACCTGTTTCTGCAACAACCAAAAAAAGACGGGATCAACCCATATTCCTTGAGTCGCTATTTCCTACGAGAGCCTGATTTCCGAGTTGAGGGCGTCCAACTTGCATCCGGTTGCGTAACGTTAGGGCCGGACTTAGCCGCAAGTACACGATGCGAGTTTGATGCAAAATTTGACGCATCAAACTCACTGTGGGCAATAAGGCCTAGGGTCATTCACAAACAAAACCACAAAAAGACACAAAACTCCCCCAAAAATCTCCTTTACAGGGGAGGAATTTTGTCAGCATAGTACAAGAAACTGATGAGCAGCGGTTGTGGGAGCTGAGTAATCCTATAACCATTGTTAATGGGAGAGATCCTGTGTTATCTGCCTACAATAATTGGTAATAAAATACCATATATACTCAAATAAAGCCTAGTTTTTCAGCACTAAAAAAAATGTGCTGAAAAACCCAAACTCGGCTTATACTCAAAGTAAAAAAAATATATATATCAAACTCACCTTTCGGCTTCCCCCGCTGCTGGCTATATACTGGGGCAGGGGGCTGGCATATTATAATGGGGGATATGGGGCTGGCCAGGCCATATATGGGGGGCAGGGCAGACTTTGATTACTATGGGGCAGCTTACGGCAGGCTATGTACTGGGGCAGGGGGCTGGATATATACTGGGGCAGGGGGCTGCAGGCTATATACTGGGGGGCAGGTGCTGGCTATATACTGGGGGGCAGAGGCCGGCAGGCTATATAATGGGGAGGCTGTGACCAATGCATTTCCCACCCTCAGCTATTACTCAGTCAATAGGTTTTCCAGGTTTTGGTGGTAAAATGAGGGGCCTCGACTATACTGGGTCAGCCTAGGTAATGTAAAAAATACTAATGAAAAATAAAATGAGTCTCTTGACCTAAAAATCGGAGGAGAACTTGTCTGAGAAATTCTGATGTCACAAGGACCAAATATGGTCAAGACCAATAGACATTCTGACCCACTCAACACAAAACCACAACCGCCCCCCCCCCCGAAAAAAAATTTTTTTTGATTCTCCAGAAAAGATTAATATTCATCTAAAATATCTCCCAACTGCTCCATTTATACAGCACATGTTCAATCCCATTTAGCTCCAGTGGACCGTGGAAGGTTTAGTGCCATGGTCAAGACAAGCGGTTATTGGAGATATAACGCTCTTTCCTATTATTAGTCACGGGAGTAGATGGGATACTTAAAACCACGATTTGAGTCCATGGAACCATTCTGCCGACTTTAACAAGGAGGTTTTTGTTTATCTTACATTACATCTTACGTTCGAGCACAGAAACTGGGATGACACCAAATATAAATGGCAACCCTGGTTCTACAGGAGAAAATATGGAGGCTTCAGTGAAGACTCTTCAAGGAGTTCCAAAAATGAAAGTTCTTTGAAGATAAAACCAATGTAGCCTTCATAGATATTGTGTGTTGTTGAAGTTGCCCCTTATGTGTCAACACCTTCTAGATGCCAGCAAGGGTCTTGCTTCTTGGAAAAAAGACCTGAGTTTCGGTGAGAATATTAGACTTAAGGAGTTGATAGTTCGTGACATGCTCTACCCAGTTATATAGATGGTTCTGGACGCGGTTGAGGATATTCTGGATTCTTCAAAAGTTCAGATATGGAAGAAGTTCTTTCTATGTTGAGATTCCAAGGAATTTGTTATAATGGGTTCTCCGAAAATAGCATAAATATGTCTGAAATAATGAGTTGAAAAACAGTCCAACGTTCTACAATGCCAAAGGTTTATTTGTTAGTAGATTGTATTTTGTCTACAGAACAACAACATGATATGAGGATTGGTTTAGACAATTGAAAAGTGACTCGTTTTGGTCCTTAATGACACCCAAGAAGATTTATTGGCCACAAATCGGATGGAAATCTTCAAGGCATTGGCCAATCCAAGGATTGTGGACCTCTTTTTGGGCTATGGTGACCCAAGAAGATTTATTGGCCACAATCGGATGGAAAATCTTCAAGCATTGGCCACATCAAGGACGTGACCTCTTTGGTCTCTTGGGAGACACAAGAAGATTATTGCCCACAAATCAGGATGGAAAATCTTCAAGCATTGGCCACATCCAAGGACGTGACCTCTTTTGGTCTCTTGGAGACACCAAGAAGATTTATTGCCCACAAATCGGATGGAAAATCTTCAAGCATTGGCCACATCCAAGGACGTGACCTCTTTTGGTCTCTTGGAGACACCAAGAAGATTTATTGCCCACAAATCGGATGGAAAATCTTCAAGCATTGGCCACATCCAAGGAGTGACCTTTTTGGTCTCTTGGAGACACCAAGAGATTATTGCCCACAAATCGGATGGAAAATCTTCAAGCATTGGCCACAATCCAAGGATGGGACCTCTTTGGTCTTGGTGACACCAGAGATTTATTGGCCACAAATCGAATGGAAAATCTTCAAGCATTGGACACATCAAGGATGTGACCTCTTTTGGTCTCTTCGTGACACCAAGAAGATTTATTGGCCACAATCGGATGGAAAATCTTCAAGCATTGGCCAGATCCAAGGATGTGTGATCTATTTTGGTCTCTTCGTGACACCAAGAAGTTATGGCCACAAAATCGGATGGAAAATCTTAAGCATTGGCCAGATCCAAGGATGTGCATGTTTTGGTCTCTTGGGGACACCAAGAAGATTTATTGGGCCAAAATCGGATGGAAAATCTTCAAGCATTGGCCATATCCAAGGATGTGATCTATTTTGGTCTCTTTGTGACACCAAGAAGATTTATTGGCCACAAATCGGATGGAAAATCTTCAAGCATTGGCCAGATCAAGGATGTTCTACAAGAGCTCTGGACAATCTAAGGACAACATCATTTATGAACCTACCTCTGCTACCATAACCGATTTGGAGAATGGGCCGACTACCAGAACAGAAAGCTCTGAGATACTTATCCGTCAGATATTTATGGTTCAAATGTCCATAGTAACCACTTTCATGTAAAATGATGGGTTTGGTGAAATAATTCCTGGTGTGATTTGTGAGAATTCGAGATGATGAGCTTCATCATGGGATTGGTGGAAGTCTTAGTGTTGGGACAAATATCAATCAATTGACTTTAATCACAAACTTGTCTAACAACTCATCTAAGTTATTTTTTACACAAAACTGGAGGAAAAATCGGATAAATCTTGGTGACTCTGGTTTACCTTGGCAGGTGCGCTCATCCGTCAATAACTGTATCCTTTCTGGCAGCTGCATTCAAAGCTTCGACGGTTATACGGCAAAAATGGTCAAATCCACCGTTATTCACCAAGCCCACTGTCAATATCTGAAAAAAAAAAAAAAGTTGGAAAACCAGTGAGACGTTACAGATTTTCATGGAGGTCCCAAAACTTTTTTATTAACGCTCACTGAAGGGTGTTTGGGGCGGAGCTTGGCTTCGATACAAATAAATCTTGTATCATGCTCCACCCTTTGGTCCTGCACTAGACATAACAGTACGGACTGGAGAAACTGAGACATAGTGATGTAGTTACAACAACGAGGGCTACTCTGGGGACTCGCCATACCCTACAGTAAACAGACCATTGAATATACCTGGAAATGTACAATGGCCGTCCCCCCTTTGGAGGGTGCTGTAGATTTTAGGTTCCCTCACCAATTACATCGGATTTCTGGGATTACGATTTATGAAAACCCAAGACCTTTCTCGTACAAGGGGATTAATCCAAGGTAGACCACCTAATGGACACTCAAATTTCAGACGGAACAGAGAGCGGGTACAAGAAAACCCTCTCGTTCTGTAGGACAGGAGAATCACCCAGATATCCTACTGCACTTAACTGAAAAATGTAATTCCTCAATTCCCCTGTGGAGGTGCTGTGAGGAGGGTCAAACACTTCCCTCTGGGTCCCCTCCATGAACAGGACCTGTTACCACCTCCACCATCGTCAATAGCCACCATGTACCTGAGCAACCAATGCTATTGGTCTGCCAACCAATATGCTAATTAGACTCGCAATTTTACAAGCTGCCATGTGTACACATACATATGAACCCGGCTTCACACATTATAGCGCCCCCTTAATGTTCACTCTTTTAAAGTCAGAGAATTTCCTCCACACAATCTATGGAGAAAAGGGCTGCACCTTGACAAAGCGAATCTCAGACCTATTGTTTTCTTTTGCTCCATTTCCCAGGGAGCGAGATTTTGAGTGGCTCTACTATTTACAATAAAAAACAGCATATTTCTCCGCTGCCAAACTGATGTGTAATATCAAAATTAAGCCAGCTGAGCGATCCGAGCGCGGCGAGATATAAGAGCAAGGCAGGAGACATACAATGAGCAAGGAGTACAGGGGCTATGGGTCATAGCGCCAATTGTGCCCGCAGGCTCTATCTGGAATTGCAGGGTACAGCTCAGTGTAGATGGGATTTTTATTTCCGATCCATACAACCCCTTTAAGGCAGCTTAGATAAAAATTATGATATTTTGGAGCAACCTATGATGGTGTAAGATCAGAAAATAGCGCCACACCAGTCGAAAAGGTTTGGAAGAGTACTGCAGCTAAACCTCAAAAGTCTGGCACAGTTTTTGTAACAGCTTTAAAAAGGTTTTTCCCGCTAGGATTAAAAATTTACCAGAAAATATTGTTCCTCAAAAGGGGTGTTCCCCTGTTGCCTGCTAGGATCCAAGTGGGTGGGAAAATGGAGGAGCAAAAGTGCCTGAAGAGGGCAGTAGAGGATTACAATATGGGTGGTTTAGGCAGCTGCCTGTGACCCATGGGCACCTGTAACATAATAAAGAGAGGGCCTCAGCCCCGAACATACAGATGTGCTGGATCAACATGTATACAGCAGTCCTTCCAGGACCTTCGAATGTCCTTAAAAGGTCCTTAAACGCTGAACCTCAAGTCAGCAAAAGGGACTCCCCCCCTTTTGGAAGTTTGCCGTAAATGTCAAATCATTAAAATATATTGGACTAGTTGAGGGGGGGTCCACAATTTCATACAGCACAGGGCCCACGGCAGTCTATATATCCGCCACGGAACCTGTGCTTTTTCACTGTAGGACTTCCAGGACATATCGCTCATAAGTTGCCCCCAAGTTCCATAGACACGAGAGTGCAAACCAACCGGCGTTATCCATGCTTCCAATGGGGGCAATACTAAGTCATTCTAAATCTGTACATGGATTGATTGGAACAGGACTTGGTGTATATACCTGACTCCACCTATAGACCAAAGTGGGGCTATTTCCACATCCCCACAAGTCCTATCAGGTTTGGAGCGGACCCGGCCTGGGAGCAGCCAAGGTATCTTGGATGGAGTTGGACCTCGGATGGAAGTTGCTTTAATGTTCTGATATTTTCCTCTTCCAATATTCTTCACGTTTTTAATGCCCCGGATTAGAGTTCTAGGGAACGCCTCGGAGCCGAGATCCGTTTAGAATATCAGTGGTTGGCACTAGTGTAAGACCCCGAGACAATCGACACACATTCCGGTCAGGAGGAACAGACGCCGGCTATGATAAAAGTTTAAGGGGCTCATGAAAATCCATTGGAAGTGAACCCACCAGAGTTAATCCGGATCTGGAAGCGCTTGGTGCCGGTTACTGGTGCGGCGTGAACCTGAATGGGGTTGCAGATGAGCCGTAAACGGCTTTCACAGGAGCAATGTGAAGACGCTCTACAGGTTGTAACGGAGGGTTGTAGTAGATGCTTCTGTAGAAGGACTGAATGTGTATTAGGGTCTTAAAAGGGTCTTTAAGGGGAAAAAAAGAATAACATTTCCATAGAATGGTGTGTGGGTCGGATACAATGGCTTCTCAGGATTTGCCGCTCTTGCACAGAGAATTGAAGCGACAGCGCAATCCTTCATAGTGGTCAGTTCTGGTAACTGAAGGATATTCATTCATTGAATAGGAGCTTAACTACATTGACTCTGTGGAGCGAATTAGAGATTAGTAAGGATTTCATAGTTCAGTGGAAACGTATTAATTTGTAAGATGGAGCTCCCCCTAGTGGTGGCTGCTATCAGACAGTTTTATCACTCTGGGAGATTTTTGAATCTTTTCAATATATATAAACAAGAAAATCTGGTGTTGAGAAAGAGAACTACAGAGTATAAG
This sequence comes from Engystomops pustulosus, assembly GCA_019512145.1. NCBI lineage: Eukaryota > Metazoa > Chordata > Amphibia > Anura > Leptodactylidae > Engystomops > Engystomops pustulosus. The sequence goes on from CM033644.1 coordinate 218,590,909, forward strand.
GTGTCTGGGTAAGAGGACGTGGTTTAAATATTTTTTATTTAAAAAAAATCATTAAACTTAGGGATTTTCCACACAAACAAGTTAGGCCCTATCTAAGTGATCCAGTCTCAGTGATGAGACCCCCACAGATCACTAGAAAGAGGGTCCGACTCGTCGTTCTGAGATAAGTGGAGCAGCAGGGCATAAATGTCCGGGCTGCCCGTCATCTCTATGGAGCTCCCTCAGCCCTACAAGAGATGAACAGGTTAACCGGCTCTGCTCCGCTCTTCTCAGGAAGTGACAAGGGGTCCAACTTGTTACATCGGACCCCCCCGTTCTCGTGAACTTTTGTTGCGATTAGCAAGTTAGGCCCTATCCTAACATGTTCATGGGAAAACCCATTAATACCAAAAATAGGGAGGGAGGGGTAAGCTTCTACATTTGCTATGGCCCCACAACTCCTGTGTTATACAACTTTGGATGATCTGGATGATATGGCTATGTTCTAAGCCGGAATACCGTAAGAAGGGGGATAGACCATAAAAGTTTGAGTACATTTTGACACAGATTAGATAACTATTGAGGGTTCTGGCATTTTTTACATTTATTTAATAATTTACTAATTTATATTATATAGAATTTGTCTACTCTTATTTAGATTTGTAGTTTATGGACTATATTTCCCCTCACTATTGGCCGATTTTTGCCCATAGTGAGTCAGGTTATAGTTTGAGTTGAGGGACTGCAACAAGTCTACTACTTGAGGTTCCTCGATGTCTCCATCAACTATAATTTATTCCGTATTCACGTTGCTCGAATTTTGACCAACTCATTCTTTCTATAATCCTTTAGCTCCCTGACTGGAGATACATAAAGGAATTTGGGTTCTGGCTAGTCCAAAGTCTTATAGAGAACCTATACTAAGATGAGATTGTGAATAGCGATGAGCGGACTACAATTTTCGCTCAGAAGTTGGGCGTGTCCCGCGCGAACCAGACATATTGCCGGAATGGTGGCCGAACAGACAATCCAACAGACAATTGACGCCTCTAGTCCTAGCCTTGGCTGTGATTGGCCGGGACGCGCCTGAAAAGAAACCTCACTCTAATTCCGAACTTTTTGAAACTATGAACACCAGAGAGTGGATATTACTATAGACGACCCACAATTTCCCAACCACATACACCCAAACTTGAACAAGTCAACCACATTTTTGAGGTGGGACTTTTTTTGATTCCCATTTTTGGGATGGGATTTATTTGGAGTCTTGTGACATTTTTCCCCTACTACGGGGCCCCAAACTGCATCTCCAGATGTTTGGGCCTCTTTCTAGATCAACAAGTTATAAGTTGTCCATGAAGGACCTCAATCTTTTTTCAACCTTATCTATTATTATAATTTGATATTTTTCATCGTAATACATGTAATACTCAGTCTCCCCGTGGGGGCAGTGCCAGAAAATCAAACACTTGCTGCAAGGGGCTCCGACGGAAATTTTTTAAAAAAAAATTTTTTAATTCGAGAAAGCAGACAAAAGCTTGAAAGAGCAGACGACCGACATTTGCTTAGTACTGGGAAAAAAGGATTATACCTGATCTCTATACAAACTCCTATACAATGGTGGCAATACACAGACCTAGCTGAATAGGTCACGGAATAGAAAACTCGAAACAGTTGTTTTAGACCTCCTCATTTGTCATCTCTTGAAGGATAATTGGCTAAAACGTGGTCCTTTCTTCCATAAACAGGTGCAGTCCTCACATAAAGGGCCCATATTATCCCATTGTATAGGGCTTTCCCTCGAAAGGACAAACAATATAATAGACTATACTTCCCTTGGACAACAAGACAAGGGGGGGGAGGATTTGTAGAAGTGATATAATGGTGGACAATTTAACCCATTAACCTTCTTAGGTTGAGCCATATTTTCCCAGAATAGGGTCTTGTAGGATTCGAGATGGACAATTCCAGAGCAAACCCAAGTTGGTGAAGTGTAGGCTCCACGCTGAGGTTGCGTACATTGCCGTGTATGCGTCAATACTAACACAGATGTATTTACATTTCTTCCCTGCCTGGAGCGCGCCCGCGAGATCCCTCCTTAGTAACCATGGGAGTGAGACAGCTTGCTCGAGACATTTTGCCTAGTGTAAGCCCTGGATATCACCCTCTAGTCAAACAATGTGCCAGAAGATTAACAAGGATTGCACAGTAAGGAAAAAAGCTCCGTAAGTAAATTAAGAGGAAGTGTGTCTCTTCTCCTTCATCCGCTAGGTATTGTGAGAGTTATCCATGAACGGGGTCAAATGCATAGAAAGACCATTACAGCTGCTACGGCTCCGAGGGCTTCTCCTCACTATTTTCGATTCCTTACTTGGTCTCCGGCAACTGAAAGAAGGCTTATCCCAATTTTTTTATTGTCTTCCTTAATAAAAACACTTTTTAGGAGCAAGTGTTGACGGATTTAGCGATACCAAAACTTCCAAAATAAGTAGAACATTTTGATCGGATTCCACCACTCTGTGAAGATAAATTAAAGTAGCATCCTCCATATTATTCTATTACTACAATTTTTGGGGGGGAAGGTTCCGAAGTTGGGACAGTCTTGACTTTGGACCTATGACTTGATTCTTCTCGGAGCTTCCTGGGTATGTTAAAAAACTCATTTGGGTGGCTACAAGTATTTACCCATTTTTACCCCATGGACAATAGAGAGTTGTTCACGTTGGGTGTCAAGATGGCACCCATTTTTTGAAAAATTTGGATTGAATGACAATATGTGCTGTATGAGACAATAATTGGTGAATAAAATGGAATAATATATGAAATTTTTACGAACTTGATCAAATCCCATCATGATAAACCGGGGCACTTACTCATAGATCCAGGCATGTGACTGTGGTGATCTTCTATATTTGTTATCTATGACCTCCTTCCTTCTAAAATCACTTTTAAATTTATGCTAATAAGCCAGAAGGCCTCTGTAGAGGCAGTTCTAGAACCCCTCCGTACGGATGTTTCACAGGCTGCTACACTGTCTTCCCCTCCCCCTCTGCCGAGAAGAGAAGAAATGTGTGAAGGCGTTATTCGCTTCCAGCACAATATGTAAACAAACAAAACCCAAACAGGCCGGGTTTCACCTCAATATGTCTCTGTGGGACGCTGGATGGGCCTGGAAGACAGGGAAAGCCACATGTCCCTGGCTGTTCACGCTCTCTGTCTGCCTAAGGTAATCTCATCCGTAGGAGGGGGGAGTGCACAGTTGTAATGGCGTGTGAATCTACTGCACAGAGGGACTCTGGGAACCTCTCTCCACAACCCTTCTGGCTCATAAGCATCATTTTAAAGTTGATTTTAGAAGGAAGGAGGCCAAGGATAAGAAACATAAGAAGATTACCACATTACGGCCTGCGTCTATGAGTAACGTCCCTGGTTTATCATAATGGATTATGATGGTAGATTTTCTTGAGCCAAGAAAATACTGACACCCTCTTCTGTTGCTTTATTTAATTTCCCAATGGGTCTCTCTTCTTAATAGGCGTAAGAAGAGAAGGGGAAGGTTTGGGATTTACAGCCTCACCGCAGAAGTCAATAGCTATTTGGTAAGATGAGTGATCCTTCTCTGCCTCCGGGTCCTGCTGGTACTTCCAGTCTTCACCCATACCCCAGCCCCCAAGGGGTTTTCCAGAAATAATGAAAAAACCCCTTTAAACCTCCTTGAGGAACATTCTGGAGACCATCATTCTGCTCTTGATGCCGCACCGCTGTTTTCACCTTCGCAACTGGTGCCACTACATGGAAACCGCTTAAATCACAGACACACCCCACCCTTTCTCCTTTAATCAGTTGGCCTACGGGACTTTGACCTACGGGTACCTCTGTAGCCTGGTACCCTCTGCAGGCCTACGGGTACCGTCTGTAGCCTACGGGAACCGCTATCGTAGCCGACGGGAACCGTCTGTAGCCTCCGGGAACCGTCTGTAGCCTACGGGAACCGCTCTGTAGCCTAGACGGGAAACCGCTCTGTAGCCTACGGGTTACCCGCGCTGTAGCCTACGGGTACCTCTCTGTAGCCTACGGGTACCTCTCTGTAGACGTACCCTAGCTACGGGTACCTCTTGTAGCCTACGGGTACCTCTCTGTAGCCTACAGGACCTTTGTAGCTTACAGGTACTCTCTGTAGCCTACAGGTCCCTCCTGTAGCTACTACTCTCTGTAGCCTACAGGTAGTGTCCAGTGGCCAACAGAGAAACCGACAATTGGCTTGAGGATTGAAGGTGACTGAAGGCAATATGTCACACAAGTCGACATAAAGTAGTGAAACGGGTGTTTATCAGATCCTTAGCAAGCAAGTCAAGAGAGAAGTCTACACACCACCCCTGCCGATTGACAGCTTTCTTCTTAACAGTGCATGGGGAAGATGATCAATCAGTTTCAGGAAACGGGAAGCTCTTCAACACAAAGTCTATGAAACGGACTTGAAATGCAGTAAGTGATTTAGTGGATCTAGGGTCTTTGTGGTGCTTTCTTTAGATTACCAGCTGTTTTTAGCGCTACGTTTGGCCTCTTCAGGCTCCTGAATACAAGTAACTCATTTCACAGGAGTTTCCAAAGAACAGACCTGACCTTGACCAGCAAAAATACAGACTAAGACCCACACAGGGACTGCGAGGGAACATAATACAAAGTCACTGGAAAATGACAGCTCAGTGCTAATATCGGTCTCGGGCTGGTATTTTCATATCTCCAGGCTGTGCCGTCTTAATGCTTATTTGGGAGATCCAAGGCAAGTACATGGACCTGACTCTATTAAATATTTGTGTGTGGTTTTCCGTCTAATTAGAAATGTGTGAAGGCGTTATTCGCTTACAGCACAAGATGTAACAAACAAACACCCAAACAGGACCGGGCTGTCACCTCAATAAGTCTCTGTGGACGTCTGGATGGAGCCCTGGTATGATCAAGGAAAGCCACATACTTCCTGGTGTTCACTCAATGGTTTTTGCTATTTAAAGCTTAATATCAACAAGTTACATTTTTACTACACAGGACACCTTGAAAATGACTTCTAAGACTGCAATGAGGATGTCTAGAGCCTTATGTATAGTGTACTCCATGTAAGAGTATTCCTGTTCTGTCTGGGCCACCGCTATGGACACCTTTATAGTACATACCCCTCCTTCAGCCTCCGGGACTTGGTCCTCCCTGCCTAAAACACCCTGTAAAATACTCCCTAAAGTTCTCCTGCCCAAAGGATCCTGTTAAAATGTCCTCCTGACCAAAGGATCCTGTAAAACGTCCTCCTGCCAAAAGGATCGCGTTAAAATGTCCTCCCTGCCAAAAGGATCGCGTAAAATGTCCCTCCTGCCAAAAGGATCTCGTAAAATGTCCTCTCTGCAAAAGGATCGCGTTAAAATGTCTCCCGCCAAAAGGCCTCTGTAAAATGTCCTCCCTGCCAAAAGGATCCCGTTAAATGTCCTCCCTGCAAAAGGATCCCGTCGTAAAATATCCTCCCGCCAAAAGGATTCCGGTAAAAGCCTCCCTGGCCAAAGGATCCCGGTTGCAATGTCCTCCTGGCAAAGGATCCCTGCAATGTCCTCCCAGGCAAAGGATCCCGGTGCAATTCCTCCCAGGCCAAAGGATCCCGTGCAATGTCCTCCCAGGGCCAAAGGATCCCGTGCAATGTCCTCCCTGGCCAAAGGATCCCGTGCAATGTCCTCCCAGGCCAAAGGATCCGTGCAATGTCTCCAGGCCAAAGGATCCCGTGCAATTGTCACTCCCAGGCCAAAGGATCCCGTGCAATGTCCTCCTGGCCAAAGGATCCGTGCAATGTCCTCCCTGGCCAAAGGATCCCGTGTAATGTCCTCCCGGCCAAAGGATCCCGTGTAATGTTCCCTGGCCAAGGATCCGTGCAATGTCCTCCTTGGCCAAAGGATCCTGTGCAATGTTTCCCCCTCCTTGCACAAGGATCCCGTTGCAATGTCTCCCGCCAAAGGATCCGTGCAATGTCCTCCGGCCAAAGGTCCCGTCAATGTCCTCCTGGCCAAAGGATCCTGTGCAATGTCCTCCCTGCCCAAAGGATACCGTGCAATGTCCTCCCAGCCAAAGGATCCCATTGCAAGGGTCCTCCACAGGCCAAGGATCCCGCACGTTTTGACCGTGCAATGTCCTCCCAGGCCAAAGGATCCCGTGCAATGTCCTCCCTGGCCAAAGGATCCCGTGCAATGTCCTCCCAGGCCAAAGGATCCCGTGCAATGTCCTCCCTGGCCAAAGGATCCCGTGCAATGTCCTCCCTGGCCAAAGGATCCCGTGTAATGTCCTCCCTGGCCAAAGGATCCCGTGCAATGTCCTCCTTGGCCAAAGGATCCCGTGCAATGTCCTCCCAGGCCAAAGGATCCCGTGCAAGGTCCTCCCTGGCCAAAGGATCCCGCGCAAGGCCCTCCCAGGCCAAAGGATCCCGTGCTAGGTCCTCCCTGGCCGAAGGATCCCGTAAAATGTCCTCCCTGGCCAAAGTATCGTGTGCAATGTCCTCCCTGCCTAAATTATCTTGTAAAATGTTCTCCCTGTACAACATTCTCCCTGCCTAAAAGAAAATGTCCTCATAGCCTCAAATATATAGTAAATAAAGGTTTCCCTGCCTAAAAAATTCTATACAATGTCCTCCCTGTCTAAGCAATTTCCCCCGAGCCTAAAACATACTGTGAAATATCCTCCCTGCCTAAATCCTCCCTTGCAATGCCTTCCCTGCCTAGAATCTATTGGTAGGTTGCTAAAACAATCACTGTGTAAGACAAACTCTTGGAAGCATCTTCAAAAGTCTAACAAGCACATTATCGAAAATCCAATAAATCGCATCAAAGGTTCTTGTCACTCATCTCTACTGAAAACAAAAAAACATTTTGGCTAAAAATCACTTATGATCTCTAAATTAGTTCATGCTTAAAATCTAAGCCACAAATGTTCTACATTGAAGAACTATTCTGGTCTACTATACTGGTCTTCTGCATTTTATACTTGGGGTAAGGGCCTCTTTATAAGCTCCCATACAGTGCTCTCCCTGCCTAAAAGCTCCAAGAAATTGCCTTTCCTGCCCATATTCCCACAATATGTTCCTCCTGTATAGTGTCCAGCCTTACAGAAAATCCCTAGCATGCTCCCTACCTTAAAGGGGTTATCCGGGTTTAAATTTTTTTTTTATGGCCGGGCTGGGGAGGGCTATTTAAACATAATAAACATGTACTTACCTCCTCCGGTGCTGCCGATGTCTCGCGCCGCGGCCCGTCTTCTCCGTGCGCCGGTTTCAGTAGAAGGGCGCACAGGGAGCTTCCGGCCGGCCGGATGCTCCCATGCGCACCATCTCCCAGTGCTTACAACGCTGAGAGATAGGGACGGATGGGAGGAGCCGTCCACAACGCGGACCGGAAGCTCCCTGTGCGCGGCTTCCGTGCCCCTGTTTGTTTACAGGGGCACGGATCGAAGTGACCAAGGCGCGGGACATCGGCGGCGCTGGAGGAGGTAAGTACATGTTTATTATGTTTAACTATCCCTCCCCAGCCCGGCCATAAAAAATTTTTTAAACCCGGATAACCCCTTTAAGATATTGATATTATTAAGGTATCCATCTGGTCTAGAAAGTCCAATGTACAATTTAACCCCTTACTACTTCTAGTGTATATATTAAAGAGTCTCCAATATAAGTAGCCCCTCCCCTGCTTTGATTGTACAATGAAGTACACACCCCTGCTCAAAGCCTCCAATATCAAATACTACCTACTATGAGGCTTAGCAATAGTCTATGAAGATCTTAAAGACCATACAGCGCAATTGCACCGGATCTGTCATGGACTGGCGCAAATCATAAGTTGTAAGGCACATGCTTATTTTTATAGGGCGTAGTATGATGGTACTGCACTCTACTGTGTTGGGATCTGTTTTGCAAGGGTGAAGTGTAGTGACCATTGTTGTTCTACTAACCTTTGCAAGTCTTTTGATCCGGTTGCAAGGTGAAGCCCACAGGGCAACTACATCGGACTCCCGTCGCGGTATCCTTGCAAGTGCGGTCACAGCCTCCGTTATTCACAGCGCACGTTTCTAGAGGTAGAAGAAAACGAGTGATTCTTTGATCTACATCATGATCTAATACTACAGCTCACAACATACATACTCCCGGCACAGTGACATGCAAGTACCTCCAAGGTTCTTTAGATGCCAATACGAAGCACAAAGACAAAATAAGGGTAGAAGGGAAGTCATGCCTCGCTAGAAATCTCTATAATAGTACATACCTTATATACAGGGCACCTCTATATAGAATGCCCCAGAGTGGTTACCATTACTGAACACTGAAGTAGCTTCTTTACAGGGTAACCTTTAAGCATGCAACTGAAAGGTCTATACATGGAACAGGTCCACAACATGGAATGAATGCAAATGGCAAAACAGTCACCAACCGTTGCTTACCAAAGAGTCACTTCTATAGAAGATTCCAGGAAAAAGCTAGAGACCTTAAAAAAAAACCCTCTCATTCAACCAGTCACCAAATACTGGTCCACAGTCACAGCTTCTGGAACAAGGCATTCACTACTCTGCTTCCAAGTCTCCATCCAAGATCCATCCACCACATCTGGTTCCAAGCTGCCACGCCCCGATTTATTGAAAGTTTTTATCCTTGCCCACATTGATAATTTTGGCGCTTTATTGGAAATTACTAAGAAAATTAACTGTCCACACTTCTTTTTTTGGTTGGGTCAGTTTTTCAGGTGGGTCAAGCATACAGTTAAGAAGAGGTAAAGAAGGTCCGATCAAGGGGTTTCAAGATTTAGCAATGAAGAAACTTCATAGCTGGCCTGAACATCACAGTCTCTTCAAACATCTAGTCGGAGGTAGTGTCAGGTGTTGGGCACCCAAGAAATGGACACTGATCCTAGAGTCATCAATAATGCCTTGAGCCTCCTTAATAAGTGGACGCTTGGTCTAGTGTCCACCTGTTATTTATGAAACACAGAAGAACTGCTGCCAGACAACCTAACTTGTTGATCAGTGGGGGTCTTGGTGCGGAGACCCCCACAGATTGCGAAATGGAGGGGTCCGCCTGACCCCTCGTCTCTCTATCAGACTAATGGAGTAGACGGCCGCGCATGATTGTTCTGTTCCATTAATCTCAATGGAGTTGACGGGAATTGTTGAGTGCCCTCTGCTCGATAGGTCTGAAGAAGCGACAAGGGTTCTGACGGACCCCTCATTTTCGCAATCTGTGGGGGTCTTGACACGGAGACCTCCACTGATCAGCAAATTAGGCCCTATCCCATGGATAGGGCCTAACTTTAGCTTGTGGGAAAACCCCTTTAACTGCTTGGTTTACCCTAAAGAGGACCTCTCAAAACCTTGATCAATCCCAACATTTTGCATACTTTAATAGGCATTGTTTTACGGATTCTAGAATAGCTGGAATTATTTCTTTAGCACCACCCCTGTTCACGAATAATCAATAATTTAGCCCTCAAATCACAGAAAGGAGAGGCCAGGTTGTCCAGTCCAGGACCACAATTCTGACAGTTTAAATTGGGTGACTTCTGTCAGATTGTCACCCATTCTGACCCATGGGACATGAAATTGATTGCTCAGGAACGGTGGGAACTAGAGAGAAAATTCCAACTATGCCAAAATAAACAGAGTAGCATCTTTTTAAAAGTTGATCAAGGTAGAGACAGCCTGAGTTCAGAAGGTTCCACGTGCCAGACAGCCAGAGTTCAGAAGGTCCCAGGATGCTGAAATTCAACTCTATTCACCTCATGGACATCTACCTTTGGGATTTATTAGGTCCTTAGACACATTAAATGGTCAGCCAGTCTCACCTATCATTAGGACGCCATATTACTATCGCTGCTGTGGAATGTTAAGACATTCGGAACAAAAAAACAAAACAAAAAACAAGCGGTTCTAAAGAGGTTTTCCAACATTTTTCTAAAACATGGTTGGAGAAAAAAAGTCGGAGATGAATGAATATTCTGGAGCCCTACACTTGGATGAAATCTCAGCTATTCAATTAACCCTTAATTACTCTAAAAGGCCAAAAGAGAATGACAAAGTATCCGCGGCAAATATCTGATCCGATTTCACGGACACGCGGTTGAACATTTCTCGGGCAGGAAAATTCCCATTCCTGGATAGTGTCCAGAAAGTAGAAGAGACACAACAGACTTACTTTCCCATGTCATGGCTGACTGGTTGTATAGGCCAAGGGTCATTTACTTAGCACAAATAGTCTGAAAGAGGCCATGTTTTGTGTTTCACTTCACAGGGATTAAGCAAGCTAAAAGGAGGAAAGGATAAAAAAAAAAAAAAAGTAGTTCACCATCTTGAGCCTTGATGCGGAAATATTGCTTGTACTTGAAAACCACTAGAATACAGATTCATAGAATTATACTGTGAATTGCGGGTCCCAAGTGTATAACATGACGGTATGAAATATACATTATGCTCGTATATTTCTGATTTAAGACTCTATATTCCTTATTATAAAGCTCATCCAATTTCCATGTTTATTAAAGAATCGTTAGAAGAAATCTATTAATTAGAATCCATGAGATGACTACCAAAGTCATCCATACTTCCTATAACAACAGCTTCATCTGGTCTTGCCGTGTCCATTCCTGGCTTGGTCGGAAGTGTCAGTGATCACGTGACTTCTGTAGGCGGTTAAGTGGTCGCGAACACAGGATTTGGCATAGTGACATCAGTGTTGTACATGACTGTAGCTGGTCCTGAGTACAACAGAACTTCCGGCCAAGCAGAAATTGAACATGAGGAGGTATATCACATATTAGGAGACCCAACAGGAGGCCAAAGTACCCTTAGTAGTCACTCACAGCCCACAACTGGAGATCCTACGTCATATTGCCAAGGAACTCCAACCGATTCTGCATAAAGATACAAGACTAAAAGAAATATATCCCAGTCCCTCCTCTCCGGTCCTTCCGGCAACCACCAAATCTGAAACAACTGGTTGTCCGGAGTGCCCTGAGACCTCCATCAGAAAATGGTACCTCACCTGCATGCAAAGCCGGTGTAAAACGTGCCAGCACATTCGCACAGGTGACCAGGTATCTGTACCTCAACCACAGCAGGTACATCAGATCCTGCAGGTCTTCTGATGTGGTCTACCTTATTATGTGTCAACAGTGTCCAACCACAGGCCTCTATGTTGGGGAAAAATTCAGAGACTCCATCGGCGCATGAACTCGCACCGATCCGATATTAAAAATGAAAGGAAAGATCTCCCAGTGGCTGCACATTTCTCCAGAGAGGACCACACTATGGAAGATTTGCAGATTACTATTTTAATGGGACATTAAAGAATGGAAGAAGGAAAGAAATGGAAATATAAATGAATGAGGAGATTCAACACCTTACAAAGTGGTCTTAACATTCATGCCAGCTTCATGACCTCCTACCTCTGACCTGGAGGCCACACGCAGATAAGAGCCAGGGCTCTCTTGTCTCGCCTCACAGATGTAAGTGCGTTTATGGCCGTCCTGTCGTAAATAAGATGTCCTTGTATTTATCAATCTGTTGTGTTAAAGTTTTTTTTAATATCTTTTAATGATCACTGCCTCTAGTGTATAAAATGCACAACATCATGTCTGACGAAGAGAACTAGTATCCTCCAAAGCTCCACCATCAGATATACTCAGTTAGCCTCAAAAACAAATCGCCTGATTTCTTCGCTCTCCATGGCCAACATGGTACAAATCTACCCTACTAGGTATGATTTGAGTCTTTACCAAATGATGGTGTTTAAATGTATGTCAGCCATATGAGACAGAGACAAAAAGACTCCGCCTCCGATAGGTCTGACTACCAGGGTAACTTCAGGTCTCTAGATACAGAAGGAATGACAGCTCTGAAGATAAAACTGCTTCACTTGAAAGACAAATCCTGTGAAGGTCATGGCTTCTACGGAATGTTTCTCTTCTCTTAGGCTGGTTTTGTAGAATCCCAGGCCCCTATCCATTTCCCCTGTCCAAATTATGGTCCAAGAAGAGAGAGGTCCTGAAAGAGGACAGTTTCTAAACCTTTTTTTGAGCACAAATAGAATAAATTATCACTGCAGTTTGTGTTGTCACCACTAGGGCTACCAAGTGATCCTTCTAGGACATCTCGCCTCATTCCTTCAGTAGTGAGTCAAAAAACTCACTTAAATAGTGAAAGTCTTAGGAATTTCAAAAAGGTCAACCGGTCAAAAGGTTATATTTTTAAAATGCAAAGATAAGCAAACTTACTAGTTTTCTCCAGTAAATCACTGCACAGAAAACTTAAATCAGATCACTTCCCAGGATACGATTTCTTGGTCCAGGGAGCACGGAATAGTTAACCTGACCTCACTTTCCTCTCCATGTACAATGGGGCTGTAAGACACATCCTAATTCTAACTGGAAGGGAAAACCAACTAAATTTCGCTATGTTTTGACGAGGCTTCCAAAAGTTTAACAAGCACATTATCGAAAAATCCAAATCCAATAAATTGCATCAAAGGTTCTTATCACTCATCTCTACTGAAAACTAAAAACATTTCGGCCAAAAACTTTAAATCAGTTCATGCAGTTAAAACCTAGGCCAAAAAATGTTCTACATTGCAGATCTATTCTGGTCTACTATAGGCTGCACTGTTGGCTCGATGAAACGTTGTTGCTGTCACACAGTCGTTGGAGTAAATTGATCTTCCGATTCTGCTTAATCATGGCATTTTGGTTCAATGATTAGTAAGGCCGGACCAGCCTTGGGGAAGCTTGATCCCTTCCATTTGTTACCAGTGATGGTCCAATAGATTTTATTTTTGGTGTGGATACAAACTGAGCCACTACATGTGCATAATGACCATAGAGCTCTATAAAACAAAGGGCCCGAAGAGTGTAGTGAGCATTGAACCCAAATCATTATGAGGTCTTCAAACCCATGGAGACCTGACATCTGCTCAGATTTGGTTCATGAGGATATTGGCTCTTCAAACCTTATTGAGTTCTGCCATTTGTCTGAGAATTTCTTGTGCATAAGGCAAGCTTACAGAAAATTTTTGAAATGCCCTTCATTGTATAAAACCCGTGTTGTTGATACAAGTAGAACAGAATGGGGGTCATTTACTAAGGGCCCGATTTGTGTTTTCCCGACGTGTTACCCGAATATTTCCAATTTGCGCCGATTTCCCCTGAATTGCCCCGGGATTTTGGCGCACACGATCGGATTGTGGCGCATCGGCGCTGGCATGCACGTGACGGAAATCGGGGGGCGTGGCCGAATGAAAACCCGACGGATTCTGAAAAACCGCCGCATTTTAAAAAAAATCGCAGAGCTTGCACTTACCTTCACTCAGCCTGGCTCGGTGAACTCCAGTGCGTTCCGATGCTTTTCAGCGCAGCAGCACCACCTGGTGGACGTCGGAGGAACTGCCTTCATAAATCCCGGCCGGACCAGAATCCAGCGCAGAGAACGCGCCGCTGGATCGCGAATGGACCGGGTAAGTAAATCTGCCCCAATGTGCTGTAGAGTGTAATGACCTTCCTCCATGTTCTCGACTTGATGACACAATATAGGACGAGTCCGAGAGGACGGCGAATTAGATCATTTCAGTTCAGGAAGTACATAGGCGTCACCTTCATTTGGACACTCCTCCACACTTTTACTTAAATAGGACCTTTCACCACTTCCACTTACTCCACTTCCTTTGATAGACCCAACTTCACCGATTCTGAAGCACTAGAAATTTTTTTCTGTAGTCCAAGCAATTAAGGTAATTCACACTTATATACTTATGAGGCTCAATACTGTCAAGTGGGCAGTACTAGCTTGGATCAGATAGTCTGAGACCACCCACCTGACAGTCTAGAGCCCAATTAGCATATATGGTGCTGAAACTACGATCGGTAAACGGGCTAGAAAAAAAAAATTCAACTGTGACAAAGAGTTGATGCAAAAAGCTAGAGTTAGTAAAGGAGGTAAAACCAGGAGACACATATTTAAATTTATTCAGATCCCCCAAGATTTCTACCTAAAAAATAGGATAATAGACCAGGAAAACCTTGTCTTGAATTTAAAGGGGTTTATTTGAATTTATAGAATGGGTATGCTAAAAAGTCTGTACACACCATAAAAAAAAATAATAATAGAAAAAGTGTAAAAAAAAAATGTAAAAAATACCCCCCCAAAAAAAAAAAATTAAAAAAAAGCAGCTGTACGGCACATAGCAGACTTTGATAACATGAAGGCTTGGAATGACCTGTGCACAGTGGAACAGAGGAATAACATTAAGCGGTGGCTGGACGCGGGCTGGATGTGAGGTTCCCGCAGAGTAGGAGTAAGAACATTCTGTACGTGCAAATGGACCATTAAATATCCAAACACTATGGAATGGAGCTAGCGGGACAATGAGATGCTGTAAATGCATGCCCTGGCACTAGATGAATGCTTTTCACTGGCTCTACACACCGGGGTATGTTTACTATTAGCTTACAATCGGACGTATTGACAAGATTTAATGTATTGCTAAAGAGCCAGGGATAGCGCACAGATGGTCTAACCAGGGGGAAGGTACCGAGAGATTGACGACGCTCCCTGAGAAATTACAAAGTGACCTGAAGTGTCTTATGCAACGTTACCATCAGGTCGTGTACTATTCTCACGTTTTTTCTCCCCTTAAAGTGGTATTTATAAGGATCAACATAAGATCTAATGAGTTACACCCCCAGCAGGGGTCGAAGTAGAGACGCTCCAGTATTCGTCTTAAGGGAGTGAAGTTGAGCTGTAATTCCAAGAATGGCCATTATACAATCTATGGTGCGGTACGGTACTGGGTAGACGCTGAAGTAGGCGTATCGTTTGTCTGAACTGTGCCGTTTCTTTACAAAGATGAGGTTGTCCCCTGGCCAATCACAGCCATGACTAGTTGCTAGAGGCATTAATTTGCCAGATTGGCTGTTCAGTAGCCAATCCGGGTGGCGCAAAGCGGGAACCCGAATAGTACGGATCCACACATCTCTACTAAGTAGGCCCAATTGTCAAGTAGGAGGAGTCAGGTAGTCTGCTCCAACCACCCACCTGAGAGCCGTATTAGCATATGAGGTCCCAAAACAAAGTCACCGACCTATCAGGTTTGATAATTTGCGCTGGAAGGACCTGTCCAAACACATAACAAAAACGAGTAAAAATAGATATACAATAAAAATTCATATATGTTTTGTGGGGAAAGATCATTTATCATTTTTATCTTTTTATTTGGATTTTTTGTGGCGTAGGAGTCCAGTAGGCGGTCTCACACGGCATTGTGTATGTGTGTACACCTCCGCATGGACTCCTAACACCTTCTCTCGTATCTTTAATATACTTGGTATTATTATTACTTTTATTACTATTATTATTACCACAGGCGGTCCCCGACTACGGCTACATTCACACGGCCATATGGGAGACATATATACGGCCAACGAATATACACCGTACCCATAGACGGCAATCGGCGCATAGAGCCGTACCGTTCCTTAGCCGGGAGAAGGATAGGACATGCCCTATCTTTCCCCGGAATATGGCGCTGTACGCCATATATCATTATGGAGAGGGGCGGGGTGAGCAGTGCTCACCCCCTCCTCCTCTCCCTGGCGCTAACGTGTGCCCGCCATACTACGGTACGGCAGGCACACATTGTGTGAATGTAGCCTTAAGGATAGTCGACTTGCAGACAAGCCCTAGTTACAGACAGAACTCTGGATACAGATAACCTACTGTATTTTAGTCCCAGGCTGCAATCATCCGCTGTACGTTGTCTGTAACAAAGCTTTATTGATCCTTGTTCCGATGACAACCCAAAATTTGAATATCCAATTTTCACAGGGTCGAAAAAAATTTTGACACTGACAAAATACACCAGTTACGATTTACATACAAAAAAGAACCTATCCTGTACATAACCAGGGGACTGCCTGGTAACCTATTCATATTCATTTATTTTATTTCATTTTAGAAATTTCATCACCTTTTGTTTTGTAGCAAACCATAAAAGAAAATAATAAATTTATCATAAATGATCCAACAAAAATGTAGTTTTTTTTTCTAATTTGGTTTATAGTTTATTTTATTATTATATTAATGATAATATTTTACATGAATATTTTATTTTTTAATTTGTAAAAATGCCGGCAACAAATTGAAAGTATTAAACATTTTTTTCTACATCTGATTTATAGTCTAATTTTAGTGTCTTTTTTTGTTGTTAAAATTATCTATTAGAAATCAGGTCGTGCTGCATAAAGTATAGGCAAAAAATTCAGGATTAATCGGAATAAAAAAAAAAATTATATAGTCTATAATTTATTTTGATAAAATCATAAATATAAGAGAACAATATAAAAAATAACCCATACTATAAATATAACTAATCCCGACCTAATGCAAATGCCTTATAGTTTAATTGGAACTGCACAGGCAATCCCCGGGTTACGTACAAGATTGGTTTCAAAGGTTTGTTCTTAAGTTGAATTTGTATGCAAGTCGAAACTGTATATTTCATAATTGTAGATCTTGACAAAAATTTATTTTGCCCCAGTGACCATTGGATTATCGAATTTTTTTGCTTTAACTGGACCAAGGATCATCAATAAGGCTTCATTAGAGACGCCTTACAGCCGATCACCGCAGTCTGGGACTATAGTAAAGTATCCAGAGACTTCACCAGAGGTCACAGGGGTCCGTCTGTAACTAGGGGTCGTCTGTGAGACGGTTGTGTCCTTAAGTAGGGGACCGCCTGGATTCGAAAAGTCTGATTATATTTCAGCAAATATTTGAAATAAAACCATTAGCGTGTGTATTTGTCGAAAATGTTCTAATCTTGCCAACGGATCCACATAAATCACCCTAAAAACATCCTTTTTTAAAAAAAAAAAAAAAAAACTTTTTAAAGTATTTTTTTTAAATATAAATTATATATTTATATTATTGACAAACAAATAATAAAAAAAAAAAAAAAGTCAATTGACCTAAAATAACGAGACTTTATTCCCGTAAAACTGGGTGGAAGTCTGATCTCCTTTGATGATAAAGGAGGCTTCTGCTGCTCGGAGTTGTTAAAAAAAAAGGGAAATCGGACAATTTCATTATCCAAACTGTTTTCCCTTTTCCTTTCTGTTGTTTGAGCTTCTCAATGGTTGCGATCCATCCTACCTTGCTGTACAAACATCTTTACATCCTAATTGCCCTGACATCAATAGTCACTAAAAAAAAGTGACCTGAAAACAAACATTCGGAGCGCAGGGGATCATTTTTTAAATCCCACCATGACTGGAGGAGCGGGGGAGGGGAGCCATTGATCTGGAACCATGACAGGCCTCTCATTCATAGGGGTTACTGTAAGTTACCTCTGCACCCCCCCCCCCCTCCCCGGGGAAACAGAAGATGTTCCTTTAATCCTTAGAAATGGGAGATGACAATGGCCGCACATCAAAGATAGCACAAGACGGTGAGTAAACACTAAACTTTTTGTAATTCGGTGACTAAACTGAAGGAAAAACAAATTTCACATATTCCCGTATTTGTTTTCTGTCACCAAAGCAGAACTAATGCCTCTGGAGAATGCCGAGGGATTATTTGCATCTTCTAACAATTCAGGTCTGTACAGTAGATCACCTGTGACTACATGTTTGAAGAACTTTGAAAAAAATTGTAGATTTGAACCATAGATTTATAAGATAGACGAGTTTTGTATGATTTCCCAAAATTGAGTCAATTGTAGTTATTATACGTTTATCATAGATATATGTTAAGCCCAGCCCCCTCGTGTCTAGGTGGGCGTTGCTTTCATTTTATAGCACTTATTTGTACATGGCCTCTGAACAAGGTGGCCTGCAAAGGCAATCTCCTTAATTAGAATCTCTTCCTGACCTAAGTCGATGGCCTCTCACCTAGACAAACCAGTTCCCTGCACTGCACTGACGAGATGCAATAACAACTCAACATTGCTATTCTTTTTGGAAAATACTTACCGTATATTCTAGCGTATGAGCAGAGTTGACATGGGCTGAAAAACCCTTACTCGGCTTATACTCGAGTCTATGGGGGAAAAAAAATGTTTCACTTTTCCAACGCCCCCACAGGTCCTCTTCTGTCTTCATCTCTGGCTCAGTCTTCGGCTCCCCGCGTGGTCACCGCCATCGGCACACACTATGATGTCAGCAAGCAGCTGACGTCATGGTGTATGCGACGGAATCACGTAGGGAGCCAAAATCGGAGCTGAAGACAGTAGAGGACCTGCAGGGGCATCAGAAAGGTGAGTACAGACGGGGGGGGGGGGGGGGGGGTAGGCTTGGCAGGGGGCTGCTGTCTATATACTAATGGGGCAGGCACTGGCTATCTACAAGGGGGTGCTGAATATATATTGGGGGCAGGGGGCTGCTGGCTATATACAAGGGGGCAGGGGGCTGGCAATAAACTAGGGCCATGGGCCTGGCTATAAGGTGGCTGCTGGCTATATACTAGGAGACAGGGGGCTGGCAATATACTAGGCGGCTGCTAGATTTATACTAGGGGGGAGGGGCTGGCTATATACTGGGTGGCATGTGCTTTGAACAATGCATTTCCCGCCCTAGGCTTATACTGGAGTCAATAGGTTTCCCCAGTTTTTTGTGTTAACATTAGGTGCTTTGGCTTATACTTGGGTCAGCTTATACTCCCACATAAGATCCCACATAAGATCACTACGTTTCTCAAGAGTCAACCCAACAATATTGCACATTCTTTACTGAGAATCCCCAAGAGATTTCTTGCAAAGGGAATGTCCTTACAGAGAACAAATCCTTTCAAACCCACCTATCTGTGCAGGACACCAAGAAATCTCTGGATGGAAGGACTCTTAGACTAAGTTCTCCTAATTCAAGGAGTAGACCACACAACCTTTCCAGTTTGGCTTCGGGTTACTCCCAAGGTGGTTGTCTATGTGACTCCAGCCGTTTTCACACTATAAACCTTGGACAAGTGTCTGGACTTTAGGGAGTCCATCGGGTCATTAACTCTTAATACAGGGCAGCAGCCTACCCATGGGCAGGTAAAGAAATATTGGTGTGACGTACAAGGGAAGCATGCAGAGAATGGTCCCGACCTTGGCTTGATCCTGACCATTCTCCGCATGCTTCCCTTGTAACACAGGGAATGCTAAATCTTGGCCAAGAACAAGATGATAGGATCAGTTAAACAGAGCAGAACGGAAATGGGATACAGAAGCCTAGGTGCAGATCAAAAACACAGAAGAGTTACGGTAACGGATCAGGCCAACACAGCAAAACACTAGCAAACTACGACTGTAGGTGTCAACAGGAATTGTAAAGTAGGTAGAGGATGCCAGCTCACCTTCCAGAGAAGACCGGATCCGGCACGGGCCAATCCTCTGCTTGGGCGTAGCAGACATATGGCAATAAAAGTACGGTCTAGCCAAGATCCCAACTCTGATACTTTCTTTATTGAAGCATGTATAGCAATACACCAAATCCACTCAGAAAGACGGTAATCGCCTACGCGTTTCGGAAAGGTTACCTGTCCTTAATCATGGCTCAACAGGAATTGGCCAGGGACACTTTAGAGCCAGATACATTTTTTAGTCAACCATAATGGTCGTAGCCTGGGTGCAGTGCCCCATACTATACATTAAAACATTGTACATAACACAATACAGACTATGAAAACCACAAAAACAGGTGTTATGGCTTCTTTTTTTCAGCACGTAAACATCTTAGAAAAAAAATCTAAGAAAAAATTTAGAAAAATAATAGACCAATATGTTTGAGAGGCCAGAAAATCAGAATAGTGTGGTATGTCGGACAGTTGTATATATACACAGTTTGTGATCAAGACATTTTTCAGGCCCCAGGAGGTATCTACTTTGCTGACATCTTCTGTCAGCTCAGTTTCCTGTGGGGAAGAGAAAAGAACTGTAAATATGCAAAGCGAAATAAATATTCGGCACAATTTAGGATGAGATTCTTTCAATCTTCTGTAGAAGTAAAATGAAATGAGACTTTCTCGACATATGTAGTCAAGAAACCAAAGATGGTGGAAGATCCTACAAGGCCAGAGAGTCGAGAAGAATATGGTTCCTCTTCACCAATCCTAACAGTATGGAAATCTAAGTAGCATAAAACCCTTCGAAATACGGTATCTCCCTTTATCTCAACAATTAGTGAGAACATTTGAAGAAATTGGCATAGATTAGAAAAAGCTCTTGAGACTAAATTAGTGGGTTCAGGGTCTGAAGAGGGTGGATGTATCTACTAAGAAAAATAGAATGTGGGGTAGGTACTCAATGGCTACTCTTTTAGAATCATTTTTTAGAATCAAAAAAATAAGTTTTTCAGGGCTTGATGGCAAAGAAATATCTCCCTTGAAACAATTGGTCACTATGATCCAACCAATTTTTGAGACTAAATCATAAGTCAAACTTTTAGGACCCATTGACAGAATAGCTTATGGATCATTGACCTTCGGAGGTTAAAAAAATTAGGCGTGTCACTAATACGACACAAATAGGATAGTTTTGGTCTTCAAGCCAAACGTGTGAGTTGGTCTTCAAACGTCCATCAAATTTTCTATATATGGAGTCATAATTTAAGTGTACTATATGTTAATAAGACACTGCCACAAAAGTAAGACTAACAACCGAAGCCTCCACTAAAATGGTAAAAGAACAGGTTTTAAATGGATTTTATCAACTTTTATTGGGAACCATGAATCACAAAAATTAGGCCCTGCTCTGACTAATAAATGGAGCTCCATTTACTGTCTATGGGAGTCCCGGAAGCTGTCGAGCACTGCACTCGGCTACCTCTGGCACCCTCATCGATGGGCTTGGCATTTTATAATACGCTCATAGTACAGAATGAAGCAGCAGGGGAACGGTCATCCTTTCAAGTAGTCCCTGGAGTCTTTGACTGTTATAACCAGCAGCTAAATCTGAACATATTGACCAAGAAGATAATTAAGTAAAAGTTACTTCAATCCTAATGCATGCAGTTTTTTGCCAAATTTTATTGGTTAAACTGGTCTGGAAGCTCATATGGTCCTAGAGGAGGGGCAGAATCATCTCATGTACCAATGTAACAATGTCACTTGGTCCAAAGAAACATTAAAGGGGTTTTCCCACCAAGCAAGGATAGGATACGGCCTAACTCGCTGATCATGGGGGTCTCAGTGATGAGACCCCAACAGATCGTGAGATCGAGGGCTCTAATGGAGTTCCACATACCTCCGTCGGACTCCGAGTCGCTCCCAGAGATTAATGGAGCAGACGGCCGCAAATGACCGTTCTGCTCCATTCATCTCTATGGAGCTGACTGAAATGGTAAATTTCCAAAAAAATTAAAATCTGTGCTATTTTGTGAACCATAAGTACATAAGGGTGTTAGCAACTCTTAATGGATCTAAACAAACGTATCACCTCGTATAATCGTCGGGCTCACAAACAGTCCCCTTAATAATGTGGCATATTATTCTAAGCAGTTCTTTCGGATCTAATAGAAGGGAGGAAAAACCCAGGAAAGACCCAAGGAAAAACCCAAGGAAAAACCCAAGGAAGACCCAAGGAAAAACCCAAGGAAAAACCCAAGGAAAAACCCAGGAAAAACCGAAGGAAAAACCAAAGGGAGCGAGGATAAGGGTATATTCAACAGTTCCAGGGGCGTTGCAGTAGTCTTCAGTTCTCCGATGTTCTACGTCACCGGGTGCGCCTGGCTGCCAGTGCCAGGGAAACAGAGACCGCTAGCAAGGCAAGCTGCCAAAACCCAGAACTGGAGCAAGTCCGGTACTACTTTTTCTTACCCCAACCCTGGCATCTGTAGGGTTTGCCAGGATTGGATGCAGGATTCGCATCCTCAAAAGGCCTCTACATGCCCAAATATAAAAGCAATTAGTGAATCTCATTCCATTTTTTTGCTACTAGAGTCTACGGTACCCCATTACACCTGGAATTTGGGTCACAGTGTTTGTTATAACTTTCATCTAGTCTAGAAATACAAAATCCTCCGAAGCGTTCCACCACTTCAACGTGGATTTCAGAAATAAGACGTAGAGGTCTACAACAATCTTCTTGTACAACTCTCGTGTTGACGTTTTCCATAACCCAATACCCCGAGGTCAAAAAACACGACAGTGTTCCCATAGTCAAAAGTTAATGTGAAATCTTTTTGGAAACTTTTCTTCTACATCCAGGAGGTTAGTTAAAAAGGTCTTGTAGGGTTAATGACCTTGTAGATAACCCCGCCTGGCTTAATGGAAGTAGAAATACTCTAGTTGTACTTTTGGTGGACCTTTGTCATGAGGCTTCATAAAATCTCAAAATCCAGGATGGGGGGGGGGGGGACGCCGGTCGACTGGACAAAGAAATCTAGAATGCCTTAGATGTCTGTGAAATGTAAAGAAAAACTGCAGAGGGTAAAAGCTGCAACGCGCTCATTAGAAGATTTTCTTCTCGCTAATCAGGAGCAGATGCCTCTCAGAATTTCATAAGTAAGGATGGTGGCTTTTAAATGTGACAGTCAGCAGAGCACGAGAGTAATATTAATGACTTGCAAATGGAACAATACGCAGGACCATTAGCGTTTGGCATTCGGTGAGAGTAAGCTGAAAAGGTGAAAGCAAGTTTATGGGTCAGATGGTTTTTCTGTAAGCTACAGGGTGATGCAAGATAGGGGGGGGGGGAATAACGAAATGGCCACATCAACACTCACTGTTAAGTAAAATACGTAAAATACAAAAATAAAATAGTATTTTTAAATAAAGTATTTTATATATTCTGAATAAAACAGAAAGTCACCAATTAACTTTCTTCTATAATGGGCCCAAAAGAAAAACAAAAAACGGATGGGTGGTGTTTAGTAGATGTTATGGCCAACCATGCATGGGAAAAGTCTTCTTACTCAACATGAATTTTTGCTATGGTCCTACAGCATTTAGGATTATTCATAGGGCACCCCCTCAATAAGGACCGCCTGAGGTCACCTACAACTAAATTCTTAATTTGCCGAAACTTTGTCTTGAGACATTGGAATTCACCGTCTCCTGAGCTACTTCCAAAAACATCAATTTGTTGGCCAATTGTCTGTACTGTTCCTGATCTAAGGATGCAGGTTTTAAGTTGAGCTGAACGTGGATGCATTTTTTGCTCATGCTCAGTAATGAAGCTCCTCCCCTACAGATCAGAGGGGAAGGAATGTCTGCACTTATCTTAGGACTGCTATAGTGATCAGGAGAACTGGATTAAAGCTGAATTGTCCAATGTTTGTTCCCTCTGTATATTGCTTTAGGTTTTAGCTTGCTCCATGTTTGTAGAGTTAGGGTACTCACTAAACAAATATTATTCAGTACATTTTTGATGAAAACAGTTTTTTTCCCCACATAGTGTTTTGCATAATTACAAGTAACAAATTTTCTTCAAGAAAGGATGCAGGAAACGTGACTTAGAAGTCCATATATTTAATTTATATGTGACCGAGGAGCTGACAGGTTCTCTTCAAGATCAGAGATTGGTTGATTGATCTTCCTTACCCACAACTGTTCAGATTTTGTAAACTACTGGTAAATCTTTGCATGAAATACTTGCTTTAAGGCTAAAGGGAAATTATTATATAAAATAAATTAAATAAATTGTAGGGTCTGCCTTCTTTTCCAAAAATAGCACCACTGTGATCCATTGGTTATGTCTAAATTGACCTGCAATACCAAACATGGCCAGTGGATGAAAGTGGCATCGTTTAATTAATTGTTTTAATAGTTGACTCAAAGTTCTCCATCATTCATGGTCAAACCCTAAACCTCTAAAAATGGCCTCGGAAATTGATCTCCAATGATCCTTGAGCTACCAGTGTAATATACAGGCTAATTAGGATGACTGATCTCCTCACTATAGAGGACTATGATTTCCATGAATGAACTGGATGACTTTGGACAGGAATCTCGCTGATGAATATAAACGGAAAAAGATAGTCATTAGCTTCCTGCAAAACCTCCTCTCACGGATTCCAAAGCTTTTGACTCACACCAACGTCAAAGCCAAAAGATTCTTGCTACATGTGCTCAAATAAACACTCGAAGGGACTTGCCGAAACCCATTGAGTAAAACTGGAAATATTCCTGCAATTTTTCCACTGTTTAGCAGTCATTGAGATTTTTAATTACAGATAAAAAACTGAAATAGAATACTTTGGTATGGCATGTGGTGGATGTTCTCCGTGGCCTTAATAGAAGATTGTGAGCAGATCAGAGTCTACTTTAAAACTGGGTCACTGAGAATTCATCTGTGGAGAAAAACCAGTAGCAACTTCACAGAAATTAAGAATCTGCACACTGCCCATTAAAATAGATGACCATGGTGGGTCTTCCAGAGAAAAAGATCATTTCTATAAGTGGAAATATGGAGGAGCATTCCCTTAATAGTTCACCAAATCAAACAAATCAACCAAAAAACAGTATCCACTATCTTGTTATACCAGGAACAGCCACTATTAAAGATTTGGAGAACTGCTTGGCAAACAATGAAAAAGCTTTGGGGTTCATTGTGTTGGGGGGATCACATTCAAAGTCCAACAATTCTTATATTGATGGATGGTTTAGACTATTCAAGTTTGAGGACCAGAGAACCCCCAACTATGCAAGCGGTCTCCTGTGTATAAGATAGGAAAACTAAAAAAAAAACCAATAGGCGTTGGTCTTTTTTATAAATTGTCGCTCCTCTTCAGTACTAGTGTTTTGGTTAGCTGTGGAAGAAGTCCCATGAACATCTTTCGAAACATTTGGTTGGCCATGATGAGATTAAGCTAGTAGGAGGCCTTTGAAGCAATGACTTATGGGAAAGCAACTTAAAAGGCGGCACTAAGGAGATGGTTTTCATAATTCTCGTGGAGCTGGATCTACACAAGAAGAATCAGGTCATCATTGTCATAACAAAAACCAACCAGGAAAATATCTGTCGTGATAAGTCTTCTCGTTGAGGAACTTGAAAATCTGTATCGTTACGAGAAGTTTCCCCTTCCCAATCAACAATGGTGTATAGGGAGTTTACTGATCGACAACGTTCAACTTCAGGTCAACAACGTTCAACCACAGTTGAAGAAGGACTACATTGGCTCCTAATGCAAGTCAAAGGCAACTAAATGTCCAAGTCAGTGTTGAAATTGACCCATTAATGTATTATTTGAGAAGACCTACATCATTTTTGGGCATTACATTTTGTAAATTCAGGGGCAGCTTTACACACACACCATATACACCAAAACACAGACACTGACACGCACAATGAGAACACATTTCTTGCATACGAGAAAAGTGTAAGAAAAATTTTACCCATAAGGAGTCTCCGTTTCACCCGCTTGTCCACATCAGTAACTGACGTGGAATTGTACTCAGAACGCTCAATTGCAGCCTCATCCTTTTCTAAAACACAAGTAAGGGACAAACATGGAGCATTGGGTTAATCAAAAGCCCAAACTTCTACGACAGCCTCTTGGCAATGGACATCCAAGTCTACAAGCCAGCGGTGGATAGCATGGAATCCCTTACGTAGAGTGTTAATCCCTTGCAAAAGCCCACCACCAGAGAAACGATTAGTGGCCCAGGGATGATGAATGAAGTTATATATATACTGAGAAAGGATCCTAATAATAAACCAGGCAGTGAAAGAAAAAAAAAGTGATTAAAAAGTTCTCGAGAACCAAGAAGAGCTTCTGTAAGTGATACACGGTGTGAGTAGACAGTGCACAGTCCGATGATGGATGATTAAGAGACACTTAGAGACGGACCTCGTAATAACGTGACACAGAGAAGGCACACATAGCATGCACAAACACAATCCAGACCACAAGGAGAAAAAAATAAAAAGAAAAGAAGATCATTTGGGCAGTGCTGGTTGCCTGCTTGTCTATGGAATACACTTAGGTAGACATTCAGATGTCGCAAAAATAGATTCTAAAAAATTGGTCAACATGCAGTGAAGCAAAAATAAAAGCAGCGGAAGGAATGAAGGGTAAGTTTTGTAGGTGTGTACATGACAAGTTCCATACAGCATCACATGGAGAGGAGTGTTAATGGTCTACAGAAGGTTAGATGGACAGGACAACACAAGAAAGGGTGACTCAAGAAGCAGAGGATCAGTAGGTTACAAAAGCCATGGTAGGATGAAGACAAAATGAACTGGAGGGGGAAGGAGAAGGGGCTGTGAAGCAGGATAGCTTTGCAATGCCTTGGGATTAAAAAAAAAGAATTCCAAAAATTTTTTGTATCCACCGATTCTAAATAAGATGATTTGAAAGTTGCCATCAACTTTTTCTGCTGCCTTTGGGTAGATATGTCAAGTTGAAGAGCAAGGGCTTAAGGAGATCGGAGGTACAGGTTGCACTTGGGCTCAGGTGTTTGGTAGGGTCTCAAGACTTTCTACCACATGAGAAGACATCATTACTTTACGGAATTGTGTTTTTTTTTTTTTTAAACTGTGATCCAAGGGCTTCAAGTTACACCTTGGTTCCAGAGTTGAACGCATGAGCTCATCACACTGGTCCATATCTATCATTTAGATGAGATAGATAACCATCTGGGCTCCCTCATCATCTGCTCTTTTCCATATACTTGGCCTTGGCTGACAGCCAAATGTATGGACTTGATGGATGAGGTCAAGTCAAGTCCCGGACAAGTCAAGTCCCGGACAAGTCAAGTCCCGGACAAGTCAAGTCCCGGACAAGTCAAGTCCCGGACAAGTCAAGGCCCGGACAAGTCAAGGCCCGGACAAGTCAAGGCCCGGACAAGTCAAGGCCCGGACAAGTGTAATAATCTATTACTTTTTAGCAATACTCTGCTGTAGTTGATAGAAATTGGACTGTTTTCTAAGACATAGCATATAGAAAGGGAATGCCCCTGGGGAATTTTTTCCCCCCCTAAAAACAGCTCTACTCTTGCCTATGAGTTGTGACTGGTAGTGCAGTTCCATTTGAAGGAAAACTGTCAATTAAACTGACCCACACTAACTAAACAAATCTTTAATCTTTAGCAGTTTTCAAAGTTCCACAGTCCATTCGGAAAGTTGACTCACCATCTATGCAAATAATCCCATGTGAGTCCAATTGTCATCTTTCCTTTGAGCCGAGTCCAGCATATTCATGTACTTCCTGCTCAGCAACGCCTCCAGGTTCCTGATTGAGATGCTGGCTGCTTAACTCGCTGAAGAGAATTCCTGAGGAGGGGGAATGAGCGAGTTGAGAGAGCCACTGACTCAATGCAGAGAAATCAAGACCCTCAATACTCCCCCTCCCTAAGGAATTCTCTTCAGTGAGTCACACAGCCTGAGAGAGGAATGAGGTAGCTGAGGTAAGTGACCCAGCTGAAGAAGAAGCTGAAGGAACAACTGAGATGAAAGAACATCAATATGCATAGATGGCGAGTCAACTTTATGAAAGAACTGTAGAACTTTACAGGCATGGGAAGGAACAATATAGGGATAGTTAATAGCAGGTTTCAAAGATATGTTTAATCAGTGTGAGTCAGTTTAGCCGACAGGTTCCCTTTAAGAATTTTTTTTCCTTAATAATACCAATAGATAGCAGAAAAATAGTCTTTAGGTTCGTAGATCATCTCATTATTAAAAAAAAAAAAAATAGAAGGGTGGATACCACTGTAGTTACTGATAAAAAGGGGTTTTTCACATGCAGCAAATGAAAGAAAAAAAGTCAGGTGAGGCAAACAGACAAATGCATTAAAACAAAAGGGGGGGGGGGGAAGTATTTTTTTAGCATTGCAAACGGCGGCCTTGTAATGATGCTACGAGAGGCACCATACAAGTTAGCGAGGTGGGGGGAATCAGAAGTATAAAAGGGCAGCTGCCTATCTCTGGCAACACTACATGGTTGAGTGAAGGACACATTTGACAAGTTCTAGATCAGATAAGGCTGCAACGAGGCTCTTTTTGAGTTAACTTTTTTGTCGTTTGAGATCAGCGTATATATAAGAATTTTTTTTTTTTTTTTTAATTATTCATAAAACATCAGTTTTAAGACAAGACAGGCAATCAGGGACCATCACCAGAAAGCAGAGTAAATTCAGAACGAAAAAAAAAAAATGTAATTATGAGATTAAAAAAAAAAAAATTAATATATAAACATAAAAAAAAAAAGCTTTCTCCAACATTAAACCAAAAACAAACCGAATGGAAGAGGGGAGGGGGGAGGACACAAGGTGTAAAATGTGATTAACAATCGGAATGTAAACATGTATAAAAACATAATTCATTGACAAGAATAAGAAAAAAACATCATGGTTTTCGCCTCCAATTGCGCTGCAGAAGAAATAAACGTAATGCGCACATGTATATTTTTGAAACTTTCTTATAACAAAACACAAAGTCGATACGGTTCCAGTTGAAAATATACTTTTTTGGCAGTTCGGTGAAAACTGTTTATTTTACAATAGAAAGCACAATTTCATGCACATTATACATAAAAGAAAATTAAAAAAAAATCTGAAAAAAGCAAAAACATGAAACAAGGGAGACATTCAAGATTACCAAAAAAAAAAGTTTTTTTCAACATTTATATGACCTGGCATAGTTGACCCTCATCTCCCATGATCCCCTAGCAGTGGTTGGTGGAGTTTATTGGGAAATAGAAAGCAATATCCAAGGTTATCTTGGTTTCTAGGTTTCTCCAGAAGCAGTCAATGTTTTTGAAACAAGTACCGAAAGATTCAAGGGGTTGTCCAAA
Source organism: Engystomops pustulosus (assembly GCA_019512145.1). Taxonomy (NCBI): domain Eukaryota; kingdom Metazoa; phylum Chordata; class Amphibia; order Anura; family Leptodactylidae; genus Engystomops; species Engystomops pustulosus. The sequence continues at coordinate 218,619,648 of CM033644.1, forward strand.
GATTTAATCCACCCACTTGTAGGTGGGATAATCAAGTGCCCTATCAGTGGGAGTTAATCCTCCAAGACCCTCTCCGATCAAGAATTGAGTGGTCATCTCGTAGGGACTAGTGGAGTGGTAGCCAAGAGCTACTCGGTGGTGGTAGATACTTGACCGCTACTCCATTCATATGGAGGGGTTATGCCAAAAGACTCCCATTTCTCGATGACAAAGTCCACCAATAAGACATTTGAAGTTATTTGATGATCTGTTCAAATCCTGGGACAACCCTTTTTAATTTTAATGTCTATGTTTTAAAACTAGTCCAAAAACTCTTTATAGACAATATAATGCTTCACCAAAATTTCTTAAAAAAAAAAAAAAAAAACCATTACAATAAAAGAAGTTTTATTTCATACTAAAATCTCTTTGAAGACGACCTGGAGCCCAAACAGCTTGGGAGCCTAAACAAAAATCTATTTTTTTTTTTTCAGAAAGTTCCACCTATTTATCTTTAGGATTTCTAAAAGGTTGACCCCCAAAGGTAAGACTATGAGAGTGGGTTTTAGTTTTGGTATTCAATGGTGGTCAGAAGCCATAGAATGTATCAATGGTCTTCCGAGGTCTCAGAAGTTGCCTTCTAATATAAGGCCACTGTTTGGTGGTTTCCCCCTTAACAAAAACATTTAAAAACCTTCATGCTATCCTAAAGCCGAGCTGAAAATGTCTGAGTGTCTGCAAAGGAACAAACACAAGTAAATGTTAATAGTCTCAAGATCATTAATCACAGAATTCGAGTTCCACCGCCTGGTATAATTGAATTCTTTTAAGCCGAGGTCAGTTTGCACGCGGCGTCTTTACCCGGCTCGAGGTTATTACATAGACAGCTTAAAAGATTTGGATTTGTCATAATATGGGTTTGTATCACATCATCAGAAACCTGAAGCGGGTGCGATGGAAAATAGACTCTACGCACTATGTAAATACTGTGTGTACAGGAGGCGACATGGAGTTATCGGGATGGACTAAGCTCCCGTCGCGGGAAAAATCTATTCACATGTTCTGGTCTCTGATGATGAAAAATTGGACCAAATTGTTCAAAATCTATAAAAATAAGACTAAAAATTACAGCAAAATTTATTGGGTCAGTATCTACCGAACATCTTGTTTTTTAAAATTTTTAGACAGGTCGTGGTGTATTAAGACATTCACGGGAGCGGTAACCGGGTTCTTGGAGTCCTTGGAGGCTCTTGGAGTGCTGTTTCGTTACATCAGGTTATCCACAACTCTCAGTATAACTAAATAGAACGTGGAGCCCTTCTTTTCTGGATCACAAAACCGTCACTGTCACGGAGAAAATTTTTGGCCCATTAAAGGGGTCGTCTGAGAGTTCTGAAAAAAAAAACTAAAGGTGGCCGGAGGGGGCTGCTTAAAAAAATAAAGATCTACTTACCTTCCGGCACCCTCCATTTGTCCCACGCTGCTGTCGCTCCGGTCCGGGTGCCATGTAAACAAACATGGCCGCCGGAGCAGCGCTGGACTCAGCTTCCGCCCAGCGGTGGCTGGCCACGCCTACCCGCCCCTATTCACAGCATTGTGAATGTGGGCCGGATGGTTGTAGGGGCCGGAAGCTGAGTCCAGCACTGCTCCGGTGGCCATGTTTGTTTACATGGCACCCGGACTGGAGCGACAGCAGCTGGGACAAACCGTAGGGCGCCGAAAGGCAAGTAGATCTTTAAGCACAATGAAACGAAGTATTCCACATCAGAAATCTTCTTTAAAAAAATATGTGAATTTTTATTTTGTAAATATTAAAATTGCAAGGTCACATCCTGGCATAACATCCAAAAAAGAAAAGATCTACGCGTTTCGGACTAGTGTGCTTGGGTCCTATTCATGAATACATGAACTAAGGACGCAAGCACCTAGTCCGAAACGCTAGATCTTTTTCTTTTTTGATGATATGCCAGGATGTGACCTTGCAATTTTAATATTTACAAATAACAAATTAAAATTTTTTTAAAGAAGATTCTGAGTGCTGGAATACCTTCGTTTCATTGTGCATCATTCAGTCAACCGGCAGGACTGCCTTTCCGTGCACCGAGAGCTAAGGAGGAATAGGACCTCGTCTACATTGAGGATGCAGCTTATGTGAGTGAGCGGTGGCTTTCTTTCTATTAGATCTTTTAAGCAGCCCCCTCCGGCCACCTCGGACAACCCTTTTAAAAATTGGAAGGACTCTAAATATGCTACAAAGACATCTCTTTGAGAGATCCATCCAGGCAAGACATCCTTTTTGATTCCTCCATATATATATAAGGCACTTCGCTGTCTTCTATTAGGCTACCACCCTCCAAGAAGGGGTTTTCAGGGTTTGAAAAACATGGTTTCTTATTCAAACAACAGCTCCACGTGGCCCTGACCATGAGTAGTGCCTGGTACTACAGCACAACTTGAGAGAAATTGATGGAGCTTGGTGGTAATATCTTGTACTACCCATGACCGTCATGTGTTTCACACCCCAGACCACCCCTTCAATGAAATGATGGATCTTCTCCCTCAAGGTTTCAGGGTAACATCCATCTAATTTCAATAGGTCAGATATTCCTCCATCTTGTAGGAGAACTTCCACCCTTTCCCATCATCTCCTCATTTCCCATAACTTTACATTCTCCTCCTCCAACATGTTGCGCACATAACTCTGCATCCCACTAATGAGATCCATTCTGGGAAAACAGACAGCTGTGTTACCGGACCTCTTATTACAATTCACTGTGGGACTGTGGGAGTACGACAACTTGTTATCATCAAGAACTGAAAATTACAGTCTAGAGAATTAGGAGGGAAAATCCTAATTAAGATCGCACACGTCACCCTCTCTACGGACTACAACATAAAGGGGGAAGCGACGAACCAACTCTTTATTAATAGGAAACATCACTTCTTTAGAATTTTGTTAGAAATTTGTCTGAATGGTCTCATGTAATACTCTATTCCACCTGTAGTGGCCACTGTAGGGAATAAGGAGAACCTAGCAGTATCCGATGCGGAAATATTCAAATTATTTGGCTAGAAATGTAAAAGGATTAAAAAGAAGGTCTGTTTTTTATTTAGAGATAGCGCAACCCACGTGGCCCATTGAGGTTGCAATACTTTAAAAAAATCACACATTGGAAAGGGTGCCACAGTTTCTATAAAAATAATAAACTTTCTTCATATCCTGGAAGACTCCTTTTGACAAGCAACTTTTTTCTGCACAATTTTTTTTAACAAAATATAACAAAAACATTTTGTAGACAATTTTACTGAAGTTAAATTATACCAGGGTAGTTTGTAACCAAGTGCTAAATGCAGATCAACATACATAACATGATTGCCACTTTAGCCCTGAACAATTTGGGGTTTGTTTTGTTAAAATCCATCCACCCATTCAAAAGATATAGCCTCCACAATCAACACATTCTAGCCCAAGGGGAGGAAACCTATCATTTTCTCTGGGGGCGTGTCTCATTGAGCTGTAGCACCCCTGCGGAACTAATTCACACATAAACTTCTGGGGGTTATATCTTTTGAACACGTTGGCAGATTTTAACGAGACAAACACCAAATTGATCAGGGGCATAGTGTCAATAATAACATGAGGCATGTAATTCGTTAATGTGTACTAGGTGAGGCACTCAAGTTTCTTTTCAATGATCTCCTAAAAAAAATATAAAGTAATATAAAGGGTTATTCACACAAGTAGGACTCGCATGACAACTTACCGATACACGTTCTACCGTCTGAGTGTAGGGCATATTTCTGATGGCAGCCACACACTGGGCCAGTGTCCGTGTCCTCGCAGGAGTGTTGACAGCCTCCATTTCCGTAATTACAGGTTACTATTTAGACCCAAAAAATACATGTATAAACAGAAACAGAAATGTTCATAACAATTCAAATTAATTCAACAGAAGAGAAAAAACTGATCTAACTTCCAAATACAACTTGTACTTCCCCTTCTCAGGGTTGATCGCTGTCTCAGGTACATCATTTTTAAAAAATGCATTCGATAAAAAACATTAAGAGTGATTGGCCGAGTCATATCTTTTGGCCAAACAGGCATTTTCACTCTTATGGTCAGTTTGAAGGCTCCTGTGATTGACGCCGCCAATTGGAATGGGTTTGGCAAACCATTTAATGCTTGACTCTCCACTTGACTCTCCTTAGGCGGCAGATGTAGGGGTAGAGAAGGATCAGCTTAGAATTCCTCTGCCCGTTTCTTATGTTATTTGGAGATAACCCAATGCCAGAGTGTTATTTCCTCCGTCAAGTTCTGAAAATATGTTCATCAGGGAATCGGGAGAAATATCCGTCGCCAAACTCATCAGTATGGCCAGTCTGAAGGTCACTGTAGACCTTGGATCAAAATAGGTCAAAGCCACTACCTACAATGGGTTTGGTCAACTACTATAAGTGCATGGGGTCATCCGAATCTCCTCAAAAGGCAGCTATAGGGCAAGAGAAGGATCAGTCAGGCTGGGCTACATCTGCCAGAACCTTTTTGTATTTGGAGAAACGTCTGTAAATTTGAGAAGACATATACCACATCCATTGGCCCAAGGAGCATTCTCATTTGTATGACCAGGTTAAAGACGAACATGCACCCTAGATTATAATCAGTCAAAGCCACCAATTTCAGTCGGTTTGGCTGACCGTCTTATGTGCATGTAGTCACCTGACTTTTCCTGGGATAGCATATGACGGAAAAGAGAAGAATTTGGTAGGCTGGAATACATCTGCCCGATCCTTTTCTTATTTAAAGATAGGTCGATGCCTGAGGGATGTTGCAGTGGCTTACCGCCCCCCCTATAACTATTGGATTATCAATCTAAGCCACCAATTTCGGTGTGTTTGGCCAACCATCGAATGTGTAGGGTTCTATTGACTGTAATCAGAAGGAAGATGTCAGGGGAGAGAAGGATGAGGCAGGTAAAATCTACCTGATCCTTTTGTTATTTGGAGAGAAGACTTGTCTTATCCGGTTCAAAAGAGAAGTCCATTGCAGAATCAAGAGAAATATATGTTGGCGAAACAAGGATCCTAATTTGTAGGGAAACTTGCATGCCACTATAGTACGGGACATTCACACCACAAGTTTTCCGGAGTTTCTGAGGATATTTATGCAAAACCGGGAAGATGTGGTTGACCAGTTCAGAAAATATTGTGGAGGTGGTGGTGGAGATTTAAAGGGTAACGTGATCTTCACTCTACACTACCTACAACTCAATCACAAGTAGATAATAACAATTATCACGTAGATCCTTATATTTTAAGTCGTAAACTTAAGATTTTGTTTTTGAGGCAGGTTGTCTGAACCATTACGAACATCAAAGTACTATCTCTGGATAGATCAGTAATTATCATTCACCCGGGGCTGTGACTTTTCTTGATGCTTCTTGTCTATCTGGCATTGTTAGCTCAGGTCTTCTAAGAAAACTAGTTCATTAAGATGTAGGGGGAGAGAGCCAAGAATGTGAAGCAAACAGATATCAAAAGGCATAATGGCTAATAACCGGCTTGAGATTTATGTTAATGGTGTGCAAACAAGTTGATGCCTAATTGCATTCTTCTTAAAGAGGTTCGCTACCTCGTAAATGCTGACTTAACAATGGGTCCCATGACAATATGTTAATGAACAGGTTTCCACCTGCAGAGACCTCTATCAACGGTTTGGGAAATCTAGAACTAAGTAGTCAATTTCCCTGCAGCGCCACCACAGGTGGAATAAGGCATTACATAGCGTCCTTTCAAACCACTGGATTGCCCGTGCAGTACAGAACAGGTCGTCCAGACACTCTACTGTATCTGGCTTACTTATACAACACACATATACATTACAAACAGTGATTTTTTTTCTCTTTTTGTTTGGTCTCTGGGACCAGGAGCCAGTGCCTTTACACTGTATAGAGGTCACATGGTCAACCCCCTCCAGAGAGTCAGAGCATCACGGCATGAGCAAGAATCCAAAACCTCAATCACATGATATGATGATGCTCAAACTCCGTGGAAGGGGAGACCATGTGACCCGGAGTCAGAGTTACAACGCAAAATAGTGCAAAGTCTCTGCTTCCGGATCCCTCAGAAGAGACTAATTTATTTTAGCCTGAAGCAACCAAGCAGGGGAAATTATTTAATTGATAACATATCCCCACAATAACCCTTTTCAATTATAGATACCTGGCCAACCATTTTAGGTTGTCCCTCTTTTAGCTCCCTATATTATGTGAATGCACAAAATGCGCGATAAAAATCTGATCGTTGAGGCACCATCCAAATTTTAGGTGTGCTTTCTCAGTACACATCCCGAAACAAAAAGACAGACTTAAGAAAAGAGCTTTGAAAAATTTTGGAACTGTAAAGAAAAAAAAAAAAAAAACGTTAGCTACCTACATGTACAGTCCCTCTGGTTCTTTGCGAGATCGAATCCTGGACGACACTCACATGCCACTCCGACTTTAGGCGTCTCTCGGCAGATATGGGCGCAGTCATGATCTTTGTTCATGCAATTCATGCCTTCTGTGAAAAACAGAAAAAACATCAAGGGAAAGAAATTCCAAGAAACATGGATTTTAATATTCATATTAATACATTACTCCTCCAGCGTTGGAATATCTCCAGTGCGAAGAAGTGATCGGACTTGTTAAGGTCGAAAACTCATGGCTCCTAGACAATGTAGATAGATGCCCAATCCCACCAACCAGGTTTGTCCATGTTGATGATTCCCAAACCCTTATTGACCACATATTATTTACAGGTTGTATACCAATGATGTAGGCCCGGGGTAATTGGGAAACCGGAATAGGTTGTCACCACCCATAAAAATATGGTCAAATGCCAACTTACATAGACGGTGCTTCTTCTCTCCAGGGGTGCATTCTGTACCTCTAAAGTACGTACACTGTTAATACCGATGGCCGGTCATGCAATGTTGGCAAACCTGACAAGTAGAGTGACATAGCCAACCACCAATGTGTATGGAGTCCTCATGACTCAAGAATGACAAACCAGTTGGATAATCAACTTGCCCAATCCACCATGAGATGTATTCAGCATCAACTTACTCTCCTCTCAGTCAAACCAAACAGGTATGTGAACGAGAAATAACTGTAGCCAGAAGAAACACCTACCTAACTTGAAGAAGAAGTAACCTAACTTAAGGTCGAAAAGTCATGGCTCCTAGACAACGTAGATAGATGCCCAATCCCACCAACCTGGATTGTCCATGTTGAGGATTCCCAACCCTTATTGCCCACATATTATTTACACGTTGTATACCATTGATGTAGACCCGGGGTAATTGGGAAACCTGAATAGGTAGGTTCTCACCGCCCATAAAAGTATGGTCAAATGCCAACTTACATAGACGTGCTTCTTCTCTCCAGGGGTGCATTTTGTACCTCTAAAGTACGTACACTGTTAATACTGATGGTCGGTCATGCGATGTTGGCAAACCTGACAAGTAGAGTGAAATAGCCAACCACCAATGTGTATGGAGTCCTCATGACTCAAGAATGACAAACCAGTTGGATAAATCAACTTGCCCAATCCACCATGAGATGTATTCAGCATCAACTCACTCTCCTCTCAGTCAAACCAAACAGGTATGTGAACGAGAAATCACTATTAGCCAGAAGAAACACCTACCTAACTCGAAGAATGTCATAGAAGAAGTATTCGATGGAGTAGACACCACCACCAACAGTGCAGACATTGACTTAGTCTCTAACAACCACTAATCCTGCCTGGGCCCAACACTTCAAACTCAACAGGACTTCCCAAAAAATGTTATATGCTAAAGTGCATCTAAAATATAAATCACTGGAATACACTGGTAATGGTTTATAAAGACGAATTCAACCCTCTTGAGAAACTAGTCTTGCATATGCTGTGGGAGCTGTAACGCACAGCCTCGAAGGTCAGCAATATCTCCTGCACCCCTCCTAGCGCTGGATGTATGATAGAATAGACTGTACCGGTCACATGCCACTAGATAAACAAATTAAAGTCTACACAGCGAGTCCATATGGTTCCAATTCCTAAATAAAACAGCCTCGGTAACAATACAATCATCCCCTGCAGATGGGATTGTGATTTTAGGTTCACGGGATACTCCTGCTCTGCGTGCAGGCCAGAACAAGCACATCTGTCATTACACCTCAGACCAAGGCCTTGTCTGGAAGATTAAAAAAGACATGTGCGGCCCAACCCAACAACTTTATCATGTCAGCACCAGCCGAAAAAAATTTAGTGGTCAAAGGGGGGCCAAGTATGAACGATTTGAGATTGGCATTGCCGTATAATGCCGAATGGCTCTTCAGACATGGTGACTAGTACTCAGGGGAGCGGAGGACGGGAGTTGTGCCCCTTTGTTTTTTTTGGATCAGCTATACCCTGTTCTCCTCAGAGTGGGGGACGGACTCTTGGGCTTTCTACAAGCCCCTTCACAGCTTGTCCTACTTACAAGTAGGAGATGGTCAAAAATGCCGAAGAAATGTAAGGTTTTTTTTACAAATTGTTAATCTACAGTGAGCCTTGATGTCACTATAACATACCAAAAAGTTGTGTTTGATTCCCTTTAAAAATATTTTTTTAGGATTTTTTTTTTCTGAAAACCTATGGAGACCAATGCGTCTCTATAGTTACAGACTACAAAGACCGTGTGTAATCTGATCCTGCAGAATTATTTTTTTTCAATCTTACTTTTTTAAATTTAAATAAATGGTATTCTGGGAAATAATTACAGAGAGAAACTAGATTAGGAAACTTTTTTGTCTTCGCTTTCCCCAAACATAGCAAATCATAGAATCCTAAATCCTGGCTGCTACCTACCGTAAGTTCCCCTAGCCAGAACCTAGTCAGTCATACACACCAGAATCTCCATAAGAGAATGAAGATCTCGGTGTTAATAAAAATCCTGGAATCGTGGCTTGGACACCCTATGATTAGGGCTCTTAGTCCTCCAGAAATTAAGTGGTAGGAACTTCTTTTGGACATCCAAAATAAGAATGCTCTGATGGTGCAACCCCTTTAATTGGGACAAAGCAAGACTTTAATACAGAATATGGCACCGCTCTTGCCCATAGTCAATGATGGGTATTGCAGATCAGCTTTAGGAACTAGGACCTCAACGTTGATGCAACAGGGTTACCAATTAGGAGACACAAGTCAAAGACAGGATGTTGATGGAAGGTCCTTAAAATTGGGGCATGTTCCTTTGGGAGAAGAAGTCTTTTTTTTAAGCAGGGGTTGTCAGGTTCGATGAACACTCACCCTTTTAATTTTCAGCACACCACTTAGAACACCAGAAGGTGGAAACCAGGAAGGTGGCTGTTAATTTCCAACATTGTACCCTACTTTCGGATATCAAATAGTGGGGCACATTTACTAAGGGTCCGTCGGGCACATTTCCGTCGGGTTTTTCCAAATATTTCCGATTTGCCCTGAATTGCACAGGTTTTTTTTGGCGCACGCGAGTGGATTTTGGAGCATCAGCGCTGGCTTTCATGCGACACAAAATCGGGGGGGGGGGGGGGGTGGCCATTGGACAACCCGACTGATTCGGACAAATTTAAAATTCAAATTGTGCCGCAAGATCAGCACTCACATGCACCGGGAAGAAGATAGTGAACTCCGGCGGACCTGAGCGGGGAAGCGACTCATGTAGGAAATTGGACGCAAGATCTTAGTGAATCGCGGCAGCTCCGAATACTCGTCGGTGAACGCACCTCGGGGATCGTGACAGGACTGGTAAGTAAATGTGCCCCGATGTCCTGTTCACACCTTTTGGACCTAAAACGTTGGGAAGGATTATGGATCATGTGGCAGAGGTGACCAAGAATGCCAACAATGATGGCTATGGTGGCCATATTTGTCGTCGGTCAACTTTGTCCAACCTGAATATGGTTTAACAGTCAACTTATGTTGACCAATTCCTTTTTTTTCCCATTGTAAAGTAAAAAAAATTCCTTCCAGCTGATGGCTTGTATCCATTTTCCAAAATTTCTTCCAAAAATCAAACTCATCTGGTTTTCTAAAGCCTCCAGATCAATGGAGAAACCTTCACCGTGAGTATACGGACAAACAGACCATATTTGTCCTCGAGGAAGGCAACAATGGCAGATTGTGCCATTCTTAAGATGCGGTTTCCACAGAGACGCCATCAATAACATTTTCTGCATCACTTTGCTTAAAGGCGTCCCGAAAATGCTACAAGCTCTTGGTCAATGTGGGAAAACAAGAACAATTATCTTGACTATCCGAACAGAGGAGCAAAGCAGTTTTAGCCTCATCAATGGAAAATTATGTAGGGGAGAAAAAAAAAAACTTTTTGAAGAAACTCCCCCCCCCCCCCTCCTCCTTTTCTTACTGTGAATGACGACGTCTCTGAGAGCGCTTTGTAGTTTCTCGATGGTAAAACAAACAATTCACGTGGCTGAAAGGCTCTAGTGTTGCGGCACAAATAGAATGGGCTTGAATGACCGATCTGATGCAATAAGCCCCGGGACATCAAACGCAGTTTTCAAACTTTTATTGTGTCAAGTACAAATCGGCCATTTGCAAAGGCCCTGACAAGTTGTGAACTTCAGCCGCTTCTCACGTGTATTATAATGCAGATGGCGGCAGCTTCTACCGATACATATGAGCACTCTACTGATGGATTTCAACTTGAGGCAACTGGAAAACCCAAGTTTATATATGAATTGCAGAAGTTTCTGAAAATATATATCAACTTTAGTTTGAGGATTTTTATTTTACCTTGCATCTACAACCTGTGGAAATCTGCTCCGCTCCTCCTGCTCTATATAATGCTGTCTGGAGATAGGACACTATGTTCAATCCGCTCAGCTCCTCTTTCTCTATAACAGTGGTTCTCAACCTGTGGGTCGGGACCCCAGCGGGGGTCGGACGACCAAAACCAGGGGTCGCCTAAAGCCATCGGAGCCGAAATTTTACTGTGTTTTTACTGCGAGTTGCATGGTTTGGGGTCACCACAGCATGAGGAACTGTATTGCGGGGTCACAGCATTAGAAAGGTTGAGAACCACTGCTCTATAACATGCTGCCTACCAATAGGCCACTATGTACAATCTGCTCAGCTCCTCCTGCTATATAACATGCTGCCTGCAGATAGGACACAATGTACAATCTGCTCAGCCCCTCCTGCTCTATAACATACTGCCTACAGATAGGCCACTAGGTACAATCTGCTCAGCTTCTCCTGCTCTATAACATGCTGCCTGCAGATAGGACACTATGTACAACTCTCTCAGCTCCGTCTGCTTATAACATGCTGCCCTAACAAGGATAGGACCATATGTAAATCTGCTCAGCTCCTCCTGCTCTATAAACATGCTGCTGCAGATAGGACACTATGTACAATCTGCTCAGCTCCTCTGCTCTATAACATGCTGCCTCAGATAGGACCATAGTGTACAATCTGCCATCTTCCTCCTGCTCTATACATGCTGCCTGCAGATAGGACACTATGATACAATCTGCTCAGTCTCTCCTGCTCTATAACATCTCCCGCAATAGGACACATGTAATTGCTCACCCCTCCTGCTCTATAACATACTGCCTACAGATAGGCCACTAGGTACAATCTGCTCAGCTTCTCCTCTATAACATGCTGCCTGCAGATAGGACACTATCTTCTGCTAGCCCTCTGCTCTATAACATGTGCTCTGCAGATAGGACACTATGTACAATCTGCTCAGCTCCTCCTGCTCTATAACATGCTGCCTGCAGATAGGACACTATGTACATCTGCTCAGCTCCTCCTGCTCTATAACATGCTGCCTCAGATAGGACACTAGGTACATCAATGCTCAGCTCCTCCTGCCTCTATAACATCTGCCTGCAGATAGGACACATGTACAATCTTCTCAGCCCTCCTGCTCTATACATGCTGCCTACAGATAGGACCACTAGTACAATCGTGCTCATCTCTCCTCTATAACATGCTGCCTGCAGATAGGACACTATGTACAATCTTCTGCTAGCCTCCTGCTCTATAACATGCTGCCTGCAGATAGGACACTATGTACAATCTGCTCAGCTCTCCTGCTACTATAACATGCTGCCTGCAGATAGGACACTATTACAATCTGCTCAGCCTCCTGCTCTATAACATGCTGCCGCAGTAGACACTATGTCAATCTGCTCAGCTCCTCCTGCTTCTATAACATCCTGCCTGCAGATAGGACACTATGTACAATCTGCTCAGCTCCTCCTGCTCTATAAACATGCGGCCTGCAATAGGACACTATGTACAATCTGCTCAGCTCCTCTGCTCTATACTCGTGCCTGCAGATAGGACAACTATTACAATCTGCTCGCTCCTCCTGCTCTATAACATGCTGCCTGCAGATAGGACACTATGCACAATCTTCTCAGCTCCTCCTGCTCTATAACATGCTGCCTGCAGATAGCACACTATGTACAATCTGCTGAGCTCCTCCTGCTATATAACATGCTGCCTGCAGATAGGACACTATGCACAATCTTCTCAGCTCCTCCTGCTATATAACATGCTGCCTGCAGATAAGACACTATGTACAATCTGCTCAGCTCCTCCTGCTCTATAACATGCTCCCTGCAGATAGGACACTACATACAATCTGCTCTGCTCCTCCTGTTCTATAACATGCTGCCTACTGATAGGACACTATGTACAATCTGCTCAGCTCCTCCTGCTCTATAACATGCTGCCTGCAGATAGGACACTACATACAATCTGCTCTGCTCCTGCTACTTTATAACATGATGCCCCTTTCACATTCCTTTCTTCCCCAAAGGAAAGCAATACCTGTGTGTGATAACTTTCCTGTTTCTGATGCTGCTTTATGAAATATTGTTTTTGGTTGTGGTTTACTTTAAGAAATATCAGTTGTTTTTTCGTAGAAACGTGTAGACAAGTAACAATTATAAGGGTAGTTACCCTGGTGTATTCTAAGTGGCCCGGCAAGGCAATGCCCAATGAATATTTCGATATCAAAATGTTCTTAGAATTCCATGTATTCCACAAGTACGGACATAATGTTTACAAATTTTGAGGTCTACCCAATGGAAACACAGGAAATATCTCACATAGCTTCATGGATCCGTGTAAAGTGTACCGCACACTCGTCACACTGCTCACTTTATATATATGACCACAGATATTAAGCCCAGAAGATTTGAGAGAGGCTTCAATCATGCCAAAGAGGTGTTGACACCAGAAGAGCACCATCGTAGACGCAACAAGCTCTCTACATCTACAGTTCTCATCAGAAGATCTCTCTAGTTTTGCTACCTTTCCAGATTAATCCTCTACTACCCGTATTACGATGGTGGCCCTTTTGCTACTCTAAGAAGTTTCCCGAAACTAAAAAAAACTGATCACCAATGCTTAAATAGGCCATTAATATGAGATCAGTGGTGGTACAACACTCACAACCACCAATCGAACACCACCACAATAGCGACGGTGCTCAGGAAAGCCGCTTCTGTTTCACCATTTCTTGGACACATAACTTTAGAAGTTCATGGCAATGCGATGCAATACCGAACTACCACCACTATACAAAGTATGGTGCCGTGCTTGGTGATCTATCTTAACAGCTGACTGTTGATGATGCTAGTTATCTTTCCCCACTGATCTCATGATTGATGACCGACAACCCATCTCCACGTAGGAGTAAAGGTGAGCGGCCAACCATGTAGTGGGTATTGGGGGCATGTTGACGAATATGAGGGGGAAACAAAAAATTATGGGCCGCTAGATTTCAACAAGTTCAAACCATAAAGAAGTTTTCCAGGATACCTAAAAAAAAACCCAGTGAACAAAAAGTGTACTTACCTGGTCCGGCTCACTGTTCTGCAATCTTCTCATCCCGAAGTGTCGGGGAGCAAGGAGTACCTCCTTCGGCCCATCAGCAGGCCATAGGACAGTGATGGCAAACCTTTTAGAGACCGAGTGCCCAAACAACCACCAAAATCCACTTATTTACCGTGAAGTGCCAACGTGCCATTTTAAGCAGTAACTTATTGCTACCTGTTCTTCAACATATTTCAATTGTTTTGGCCACCTAAGCCCACCAATACAGTTGAAAGGAGGGCAGATTCAGACACTCATTGTAGCTTCTCACCAGGGTCTCCCTCTCGAGGAAGAATGCTGTGTCCAGCAGGAGGACCTCCAAAGATAATGAAGTTCTGTCAACACCTTCTCGATTTTCCCACAGTTCCAAAGAGCCAATGAAGTGTCGCTTTAAAATAGCGCTGAGAGCAGCACCTTTATGTTGCCTGGGGCTGCAGGAAGATACAGTGTTTGGTGAAGTAGGGCGATGGGTTGAGTGCCCACAGAAAGGGCTCTGAGTGCCACCTCTGGCACCCGTGCCATAGGTTTGCCACCACTGCCATAGGAGGTTCCTTGTTCCTTAAAGGGAAGTACCCAACATTCAAGATGTCAGTGCCGAAGAACACAGCGACTCTAGAAGCGGGAAGCCAAAGCAAGGCAAGTACATTTTCTTTTAGCCCAGCTCCAGCAATTTTTCCAGGATTCTTGAAGAACCCTTTTAACCTTAAGATTTCAGACGGAATCCCCAACAATCCTCTGGTTACCCGGCCCGATCTCTTTATCTTTGGTTAGATACTACTGCTTTCTCTACTCTCCACATTCAGAGTTAAGCAATCACGTGAATGTGACGGGAAGACGGGAATGTCATCAGGCCATTTTTACGTGGTGGCAATTTGAATGTATGACTAAAATTGTCCATACCACCTTTTATAACAGTGAGCGGAAGATCCTAGATGGGGGAACCCCCTTAATGAAGGAGGAGCTTTCAGAAACTTCCACCAACTTTTTGCACCTCTTAAGTCCAGTGCATTTCACTTCTCTTTATCGAACACCCACCGTTCCGGAGTAGGTAGAACCTGTTGAATGGCATTATTTACTTAAAGTTGACACCCAATAAGCTAATTAGACCATCAGATGGGGCTGTCTTCTTCAGTTAAGGACCTCCTACCTGACAATAGAGAGTCTAATAAGCATGTTGGGTGTCAATACTAAACAGTGTTGTTCAGCAATATTGGGGGCTAGAGTAAAAAAAAATCCAACTGCGCCAGAATCAGTGGAGCATCAGTTTCCTCAAGTGAAAGTAGTGAAAGGTCCTCTTTAAAATTATCCCAAAGCAAGAGCAGTTAAGAGACGAGTTTGGCTCGGTTTCTGTAGGTTATATACGTGAACGTTGCATTCGAGCGAACGAAACCATGTCAAAAATGCTCTCCAGTTACGGAGAACAAGAAAAATAGCGCTGAGGTATTTAACCCGCCAAAATGTAACACGGAACAGAAAATAAATATTAAAAACATTAAAATCAGCAATTATGTTCTCCCAAAAATACCTTCTATGTATGAGTGAGGGCCCGTTTATTTTAAATGGAAGTCCATAATTCATTTTAACGGGCCCCAAGTCTGACAGGAACAGCTGGAGGGAGATGTAGGAAAACAGAAAGCTTCACCTAGTACGGAATACCCAGAAGATGGAAAATACATGTTCTGTCTACACACAGAATACTGAGGCTACTGTAGTACTGATAGCAGAGGTGGTGGGTAGAGGTAGCTAAATTATTGACAAAACCGTAAAAAAAGGACCATGAATTGGGCTTCATTTACCCAACTCATATGAGTGATATCATAAGGACAGTTCGACAGGAGTGGTACAATTTGTCCCATAAGGACCAATATAGTCGCGAAAACGATATTGCATAAGCTTGACTGTTTACCTAACTCAGAACCTGTTCCATCTCAGTTTTATTAAACACTAACCTAATACCCCCCTGCTTGGACCTCCGTTTGGATGACATTTACATACAGGGGGTCATTTACTAAGGGCCCGATTCACGTTTTCCCGACGTGTTACCCGAATATTTCCGATTTGCGCCGATTTCCCCTTAATTGCCCCGGGATTATTGGCGCACGCGATTGGATTGTGGCGCATCGGCGCTGGCATGCATGCAACGGAAATCGGGGGGCGTGGCCGAACGAAAACCCGACGGATTCGGAAAAACCGACGCATTTAAAAAACAAAAATGTGTCGCAGAGCTTGCACTTACCTTCACTCAGCCCGGCTCGGTGTATTCCAGTGTGTTCCGATGCTCTTCAGCGCAGCAGCGCCACCTAGTGGACGGCAGAGGAACTACCTTAATGGATCCCGGCCGGACCCGAATCCACCGCAGAGAACGCGGCGCTGGATTGCGAACGGACCGGGTAATTAAATCTGCCCCACTGTCTCTATCTGCCCCGACTTAAGCTTGTCTAACGACCACTTCTCGGACTGTCCCTCTGGTGCCAAATACCAGTGTCTCTTGATCAAGAGACAACTCCTACATGAAACAACCTGGTGGTTACCAGCTTCAAAATAGAGATCCCCATATGGGGTTGAAGGGTGAAACCCCATAGAAACACGAAGACAACACCCTCAAGAGTAGCCTTAAGACACATGTAACACTCCAATATTTTAAAAAATTTACTTTTCAGTAGCAACATTGATGGTAAAATCTCAAGGCAGAACCCAATCCAAATCTTAAAATCTCGGAAGTTTAATCAAATGTCTAATCTTTCCTCTTAGCTGGACAGGTCTTGAATCTAAATTATTTAAATACCCATAAAAGAAACCCTCTAGGCCCATAAGCTGTGGCGCATTTAGTCTACTGATATCAATATACCTGCATAGAAACGGGTAATATTATTTGACAACCCTTAGAGGTGGCACAACTTGACCGTAACTCGGGGACCCTTGATAGATAAATCGTAATCGATCGTAGAAGGAGGCCACTTTCTGATGAATTGTCAATGGAGATAGTCCAACAATAAGTTCAATTTGAGGATGGATTCAGACTTGTTTACTTGAGAGATTTTTCATAACTGGTCTAAAAAAAAAAAATTTTTTTTACAACTTTGGAGGACATTCACGAATAATACACCTTCACATAGGCAGCTTGTAATACTTCATTTCCACTGTGGAGGCGCTGTGGGTAAATTGAGCAGCTACGGCCAAGTGATTGTGGAAGAAAATAACAAAAACCTAACACACAAAAGGTTTGGGGACCAAGAAGGGAAATGTTATGGGCCCTTCTTCCATCTAAACAGCATTTACTGAAAGCATCTGAAGGAAAAGCGTCCGTGATCCGGTGCTTTCAAGTTTGACCTAAAAGGAGCCTTTGTAGCAGCAGAAAATAATTCATCCTTTATGCTTCTTGAGGCCTGGACTCTTTTCAAGCGCAGGCTGCCAATTCCACAAAATAAATTCATAGTGGTTTCAGAGTGTGGACACTCATGGCCAATTGTATTGAACCTCTAAGCCCACAAGCCATGTGGCTACCAGACGTCGCTACAGGCCATTAACCGGTCCGGTGCCAAACATCAATGAACTTCACTACCGACAAACATCTCTACCAAAACAGGACTACAAGGTCTACGTACAACTATAAAAGATTGAATATAGGGGAAGATTTACATCTAATAAAGTCTAACACTACTGTAGACCGCCTGAAGATTTGCCAAAATTATTATAGTGACTCATACTGGAAGATAGATTGGTGAATTTTTTTGGGATATTTTTTGGCTAAGGTGACACCGCCAACTTTGTGACACAATCGAGCAATAACTTTGGGTGTCATTTTATGGCACGCCTTGAACCACACCCCTGTCCTGCTGAGTCATAGCTTTCCATCTAGCCACACCTCTTTCCTGCCAAGTTATTTGCTTTAATCAAAGCCACACCCCTTTCCTGCTGAGTCAGGGCTTTAAAGGGAACTGGTCATCAGAAATAGGCCTATTAATCCACTACCAGTACAATGTCGATCAGCTGAACAGCCTTAGATCATGTTGCTCATGTAATGGCATCATCTAGAAAATCCACTTTGAAGTGAGATGTAAGTTAGATCTATAAAGTCAGGGAGGCGGAGAGTTTAACACTGAAGTCAAGCTCTTCATGCCTTTGAACACCTCCTCATGCACCGGACCAAAGGACATCAATGATTTCCCTGGATGCAGGACCATCAATTACAGTGAGCAGAGTGTTCTAAGGCAGGGAAAGTTTGACTTCAGTGTAAAACTCTCCGCCTCCATGACTTTATAAAACCATTTTACATCTCACTTTAAAGTTAATTTTCTGGATGATGCCACCACACCAAGACATGAAAGAAACATCATCTAGAAGCTGCACAGCTGCTTGACAACATCCTGCTAGTGGTTTATTAGGCCATTTTTCTCTTTAAGCCTCTGTCCACCAAGTCAAAGGCTTTAACCTAACCACACCCCTTTCCCTTTGAGTCATACACTTTAATCTAAACCACACCCCTTGCCTAAAGAGTTAGAGGCTTTACTTTAGCCACACCCTTTTTCCACAATGAATCATTAGCTTTAAAAGGGGTTGGCCACTTTATCTCATGTTTTTGTAATGTGTGTGTATAATTGTGTGGGGGCAGGATAATACATAATTTACCAATATTCATCTATTAAAAGTTCAGCTCCACTTTCTTGACATGTAAAGTGAAGCCTCCTAGTCTATCTATGCTTGATTTTGATGGTATATTTTCTTTAAATATGCCCCAAATATGTGGGAGTCAGAGTTAAGGGAATGGAGGAGACGGAGGTTTGGCTTACCTACCCCAAAGTCATGCTCTTGGCCACCATAACCACGCCTAAATATAATTATACTGGGTACAAGCCTGCAGTAACCAGGCCTCCAGAATTACATGACAAAGTTCTGTCATTAAAGGGGGAGTCCGGCATGAAATATTTCACTGCCTCTGCTCCCTTCTGGACAGCCATGTGGCCCCATCAGATTCCCACTACAGTGGCCATACAGTGGACCAGTGGTCAACATTGGAATGGGATAACCCTGTAATGAGGATGAGATGCCTCTGCAGACCTGTCAGAGTCTACACAGTAAAACTGAGCTCAAGAAAATCGGTAATAAAATAGTACTGGTCAAAAAAATACCTAAAATAATGTTCACCTCCAGAGTTTTAATTCCCTTAGTTCTCAGCTTAATACAAAATATATTCTATGGAGCCAAAACTACCGGGTATGATCTACGTTAATATTATCCAAATGGGAATGAGGGCCCCAAAAATTGAATTTTCTCTATGATAAACATTTTCTATTTTTGTGTATTTTGTTTAATTACTTTTTCTTAGAAAGACACTGGGACACGCTATATATACCGCAAATATTTATACACACGCGTGTTTCTGATATGCTCCGACAACTGGTTTAAATCAGTCCAATCACGAGGCATAGGATGTAAAGAAATGTAGTGGAGATCCGAGGGGATTATGTAAGCTGTGTAACCTTATTACTTCACAATTCCTGGAGCCCTCGAGGGTGGAGTCACCACCAGGCTCAACGTTTTGATTGTTTAGATACAGACATGTTCATTATAACATGCTGGAACTAATTTGCTCAAGGTCCATGAAACTCAGACAGACCAAGTGAAGTCCTGGACCACCACTGATTTCCTGAACGAAGAGACTCTATAGAGCCAGTGAACCCTTTGATGCCACTCAAATATTTCACATTACTGCTCACTCGTCCATCCTTTCCTTAAAGGAACAGAAAAAAACAGAAGGAATGCTAAAAGATAAATCCATCTACAAATGAATCTCGTAGGCCATGATTGACTATAATGGAGTCTGTTGGGCATCCATTATGGTACTGCTGATTTTGCCATGAAAACAATTCCCAAAGAGTTCCAGAAAACTATGATCTGGCAACCCGATCCCACAACTCTCGTTTACTTCCAGTCTACACTCCCCGCGCCCGGCCAGAAGTTTGAAGTGGGTCACAGGAGTGGCTTAAGCCAATGAGTGGTCTTCTCTGACCACAAGATTCCACTTGCCATGTCCGGAGTGGTCCAAGAGGCCATTCCTTGACCGATGGAACTACCAATTGGGCCCAGCAAGCATCAGATACTTCTGGAACTTTCAGTTTTTCAGGGTCTGTTCCTGGACAATGAGTAGCCTCCTCATACCATTGTAAATGAAGTCCAGTGTTGAGAGGCCACTTATTGGACAAAGCTTGAGTGATGCAGGAGCCAGAGGAGTGTAGACAATCAGTAACCTCCTCAGACCATCATAAATGAAGTCCTCTGTTGAGAGGAGGCCACTAATTGGCCAAAGCTGGAGTGATAGAGATGCCATTGAAGTGTAGACACTTTCTTTTTTCCTGCAACCCGACTCCAGAACTCATAGAAAATCCCTTTCATTTTTAGATGGACCCTCAAGAAGATGCTCCTAAAAGAAGCAGATACATTATAGGGAAATGGATGTGAAACGTGGTTGATATTGGTGAAGGTTGTCCTAGTCTGTTCGGCAATGACACGCTCCAAAAACACTCCAAATTTGAAATACAATTTTTACGTCAACTATAGGTGTAAAGTTAGACTACATTGTCCAACTATAGAGACGTACCAGACTGCAACGGAACCATGTCAGATTCAGATCGATGGGGGGGTGCTGGATGTCCGAACTCCACCAATCAGTTGAGCACCGACCACATTTACATAATTCACTGGGGCCACTGAGATCAGCCAAACAGCTTCAAACCCTACAAATAGTGACTTGGCAAAGGTCTTCTAGGCCATGTGGGTATAAGCCGTTTCACCTGGGCATCTTACTCCCAATCATCGGATCCAAAATTTTGATGGACCCTTCTAGTGATACACAATGGCAAGTGGTTAGTGTTAGTATCCTGACATAACCCACAACCACATAGTTCTTATGATTACACTCTAGTAACTGCAATATTCCATCAATCTTCCTTTTGTCTATTATTAACATCCCACTGCGTTTCACACTAAGGGAACACAATGCTCAGTCCTTTCTTGTTTATGATTTCCCATTTTGACTGTAAAATTTGAGTCGATTTTGCTTGTTTTGGCGCCGTCTCCCACTTCCTATTTTTGCCTGATAATCATTTTGCTAAATTCCTTGTCTTCAGGACTTAATGTTTCCTTCTTCTCATTCTATAACCGAAATTGCATCTGTAATAACATTAAATGGGCCGCTTAATGATTTTAATGGGAATTTTGTAATTCTTCATTCCTCCTGCGGAGGTGCTGCAGGGAATTTTAACACCTGGTAACAGAATCCCTGACGATTACAGCAGATCCCTTGGGATAACCGCAACTTTTTGTTGTACACTTGCTAAAAGAGCCTTTAAAAGGAATCCAGGAAAGCCCAATGGGCTCCGCAACGCGTGAGACGAAAAATTGTGTAATACTTACCTCCTGCGTAGGTGCTGCAGGGAATAAATCATGCCAGGTTGATAAGGGGTTATATATTTGATTACAGAATCTCTAAAGGTTAGTGTTGATTCCTAAGGATAACGCCAACTTTTTGGTGTACTTCTCGTAAAGGAGGAATCCTGGTATACAAACTGGAAGCTGGGGCAAACAAAAAAAAGCAATTGAACCCCCTGCTTGGGCTCCCAGTTGTAACAGATCAGTTAGTGGCCCCGGGACATCGCTTCCTCCAAGTCAAATGTAACATCTTGGGTAACTTAAAGGAAACCAACCAGGAAATACAAAAAACCCCCTAGAAATACTCACCTCTGCTCCTCTTCATCATGATCCCGGCACGGTCTGTCGCTTGCCTTGACACGCCGGGATTACCTAGAAAAGAAATTAATAATTAGCAGCTTGGAGCATAGGGACAAGATGTTCGGCGCTCCGGTCTGCTAATTATGCACGCCCTCACCCCCTCCCTTCACGTGCAAGGAGTGAATTCATGCCTCTTCTGATGTGACAACACCTTGCGCTCCAACGCTCCCAGCATGGGAAAGAGAGGTGCAGGGGTGTGCACAATTAGCAGCCTGGATCTCCGGACATCTTGTCCCCTTGCTCCCAATTATAAGTTTCTTTTCTAGGTGATCCCGCGCGTGTCAAGAACAGCGGCAGGATAAAGATGAGAAGGAGCGGAGGCGAGTATTTCTAGGTTTTTTTGTGTTGAGTAGTTGATTTCCTTTAACGGACTACGCGACGGAACGCCCATTTTAATAAGGAAATTTGTGTCATGTGAAAAATAGTGCAGTCGCGTCACTAAAGGGTGCCGTGTGACACATATGTGGCGCGGACACTTCTTAAATACCTGTGCAAGCAGATTGCATTGGAAAAAACAGAAAACCAGCGCAAGGGGCAAAGATGATGTGTCCAAATTTTTTTTTTCCCCTGTGGAAATCCAAATTTCTAGTAACTAAGATCCCATAACTGTAACTCGACTTTTCATTTCGTAAGGTTTGGTAATATTACCAATTGGTCTAATGTAGAAATTACGCAATAAAACTATCATATCCACGTGGGATTCCAAGCAAACGCAAGATGATGGATCACCCAGCAGCACCTCGTCGTTTTGGTCAGTGCTTAAGACCACGTGTCAGTAAAACTTGGCTATCTCACAATAAATTCTCCTTCCAGCTATATGAGGAAATAAAAAGATAACATTTTGAAACCCAGAACACACTAATCACAAGGCAAGATATAAATCAGAACGCAAGGTTACAGTAACAGAAGGAATAGATTTTCTACTGAGGACATGAAATCCCGACTTGTAAGACGCCGTACTCAATATATCAAGGCGTGTTCTGGTAGGGTATGCTAAAAAAAATCTCCTCTACACTGATGAAAAATTTGGGGGTATTGGCTTAAAGATAACTCTTAGTATCTGAAGAGTAGGGCTTCGTACAAAATTTGGACGGTCTACGAGTCTCTCGTTTCTACTAGACATGGCACTTCGATGAGATCATAATTGGTCGCTCTTCTCAGCTGACTCAACTCAATCTCCTAAATCATAAAGCCAGAACATCCAATCGACACAGATGTTCAATTATACCCCGTTGTTTAAGATAGCACTGGGGGTGTGTCCTTGACAAAAATGAAAACTCTCTGCCCCCCCTAACTCACATGTAAACTTATGGGGGCTGGATCTTCTGAATGGGTGGACGGATTTTGGAAAAAAACAAACACCAAATTGATCAAGGGCCAACAGCAATTGCATGTATTCAGTATTGCGACTTGATAAAAGTTCTGCCCCTCAGAATGTTTTTGAAGTGTGGTAGGAAACCAGAGAATTTATAGGAAACCCACACAAACATGAAAACCCCATTGCAGAAGTCTTCCATGGCCAAATTCGAACCCAAGACCCCATTGCTAACCACTGGGTTGTAATCTTGTAACCATTCAATTGCTACCTTCTTAACTGCCAATATAGAGCTGTATTACAGACAGGCTAGTCCCAGTCTACACACAAATTCCAAAGTAGATTATATGAGAATTTTCTAACTCTGTGTGGATATGAATTATTTGGATTTCACATTCCCAAAAAAATAACCACTCAAAAAAGAAATGGAAAACATTTTCAGGGTAACGAGTAAGTATTTGGGGGTGCAAATATCCCCGGCAAAGCTGTTTGCCATTCCCTCAATGCTTATTAACCGAAACTGAAGAAGTAAATGCAGTTGAATATAACGATCTACTCTATAACTATCTATATATAACTAGAGCTATAAATATACTCAACTGCAGATGCATCCTCTTCCTCCCACTACTAAACTGCGGTTGCACCACGTTCTTCCCACCATTTACTCCCATCCTCCCTCTGCCTACTCTCTGCTCATCTGCAGTTGCATCCCTCTCTTCCCACCATCTACTCATCAGCAGTTCGGCCCCTATGTTCCCACCATCTACACATCAGCAGTAGTATCCCTCTCTTCCCACCATCTACTAATCTGCAGTTGCATCCCTCTCTTCCCACCATCTACTAGTCTGCAGTTGCATCCGTCTCTTCCCACCATCTACTCATCTGCAGTTGCATCCCTCTCTTCCCACCATCTACACATCAGCAGTTGCATCCCTCTCTTCCCACCATCTACTAGTCTGCAGTTGCATCCCTCTCTTCCCACCATCTACTCACTAGTCTGCAGTTGCATCCCTCTCTCCCACCCTCCTACTGTCTGCAGTTGCTCCCTCTTCCCCCATCTACTAGTCTGGCAGTTTCATCCTTCTCTTCCCACCATCTACTAGTCGCAGTTGGCATCCTCTCTCTTCCCACCATCTACTAGTCTGCGTTGCATCCTTCTCTTTCCCACCATCTACTCGTCTGGCAGTTGCATCCGCTCTCTCCCACCATCTACTAGTCCCGGTCATGTTGCATCCCCTCTTCTCCCACCATCTACTATTGCAGTTGCATACCTTCTCCTTCCCACCATCTACTAGTCTGCAGTTGCATCTCTCTTTCTTCCCACCATCTACTTCTGCAGTTGCATCCTTCTCTTCCACCATCTACAGTCTTCAGTTGCATCCCTCTCTTCCCCACATCTACTAGTCTGCGTTGCATCCTCTCTTCCCCCACATCTACGATCGCAGTTGCAGCTCCTTCTTCCCACCTCTACTAGTCTGCAGTTGCAATCTCTTCTCTTCCCACCATCTACTGTCTGCGCAGTTGCCTCACCTTCGTCTCTCTTCCACCATCTACTATTCTTGCAGTTTCATCCTCTCTTTCCCACCATCTACTAGTCTGCAGTGCATCCCTCTCTACCATTTCCATCGCTCTACAGTCCTGCAGTTGCATCCTTCTCTTCCCAACATCTACAGTCTGCAGTTGCATCCTCTCTTCCCACCCATCTACTAGTACTGCAGTTGCATCCCTCTCTCCCCTTTCCCACACATCTACTAGTCTGCAGGTGCATCCTTCTCTTCCCACCATCTACCAGTCTGCAGTTGCATCCCGTCCTCCAACCATCTACTAAGTCTGCAGTTTGCATCCCTCTTCCCACCATCTACTCGTCTGCAGTTGCATCCCTCTCTTCCCACCATCTACTCGTCTGCAGTTGCATCCCTCCCTTTCCACCATCTACTCGTCTGCACACATCCGTCTCCACATTCTTGTCTACAGTTCTTCCCTCTCTTCCCACCATCTACTAATCTGCAGTTGCATCCCTCTCTTCCCACCATCTACTAGTCTGCAGTTGCATCCCTCTCTTTCCATCATCTACTCGTCTGCAGTTGCATCCCCCCTCTTCCCACCATCTACTTGTTTGCCATTGCATTCCTCTCTCCCCACTATCTACTAGTCTGCAGTTGCATCCTCCTCCCTACCACTCTCGTCTGCAGTTCATCCGCCTTCCACCTCTACTATCTGCAGTTGCATCTTCCTCTCTTCCCACCATCTACTAGTCTGCAGTTGCATCCTTTCTCTTCCCCCATCTACTATCTGCAGTTGCATCTCGTCTCTTCCAACCATTACTAGTCTGCAGTTGCATCCCACTCTTCCCACCATCTCTATCTGGCAGTTGCATTCTTCTCTTCCCACCATCTACAGTCTGCAGTTGCAATCCGTCTCTTCCAACCATTTACTTGCTCTACCAGTTGCCCATCTCCTCTCTCCGACCATCATACTAGTCTGCAGTTTGCAGTCACACTCTCTTTCATCATCATACTTCCGTTGCAGTGCATCCCCCTCTTCCCACCTCTATTGTTTGCCGTTGCATCCCGCGCCCACCACCTACTCTCTGCATTGCAGAGTGCCAGCTCTTCCCACAATCCATAGAGATCAACTAAATTTGAATATAAAAAGCACCTGAACCAGGATCGTCTCCAAAACTTCTGAACTTTCACTTTTATTTTTTATCCATAAAGAAAAACACACAGCATGAAAATCATTAAGGCAATCTCAGGAACAAAACCAAGGATATCCATTGATTTTGGAGAAATGTTTGTTTTACCTCTCCTTACATGTTATTCAAAGAAATCTAGGCTTGAGGGAACTCAGATGTTCCACAATCATAGATAAGATACAGAGACAAATAGCAGGAACATGTGCCCGAGACATATGTGTTCCGGGCATGTTGTGCGCTGCCAATTGTTGTACGCTCCACAATACCTTTGTAACACCATAAAATTGTATGTTTGAGGAGGCTGCTCGAAACCTTGAAAACTCATAGTCCGATTCTTTACTCAAAATAAATCTTAAATTTCTACATTTTCATGTTTACGCGCAGCGAATAAAGGTACAAAAACCGAAAATCTTTTGCAATTTTTCCTCACGGTTGATAGCTCAATATATCTCCTTTCTGGATCAGTTCCTGCACTTTTTGCCTTGTGATGACCATGGTTTTCTGTGCCCGACTACGACCCTTCTCTGGCCATTATGTGCTCCTAGTCCAAGCATCGACTTGCTTCCAACGCGTCCTCGACCCAAGAACTAAAATTTTTAACTCCTCTAGGTCAGCTGTCAACATCTGGGCCCCAAGACCAATAATTTGGTGGGGTCCATCCCATCATTCTCTGGGAATTAGAGCCCAAAGTAGTTTTTATTTTCTGTTGGACAAAATGGTGTTCAGTACAAGGTAGGGCTTGGGCCCAACTAGGGATCTTCTGATACCCTTGGAGGCGAGACCGGAACATAGCACGTCACTATTCTACCTCGGCCTGGTGGACATTTCAGCAACAAAGTTCCACTGGGACGACTTTTGACAACATCCTTGGCAGGTAGCCCAAGGCCAAACCAGTGAGGTCCCCACAGTCCAAACCCATCTCCCCATTGTATTGCTCTTGTATGACTTCGTAGCTTCAACCACCATTGAATACATGTATAATCCAGGGGGTTCATCAAGTTCAGATTTTTCAAGACCAAATACCCTTTAGTCTGAACTGTCCCATATTCCAATGCTACAGGAATTAGGTATTAAATGTCTGCCGATATTTCTAGCAACAACTTCTGTTGCTTTTACATTTCAAATTACCTGCCCTATCCTTCTTTCTCCCTACATAAACACCTAACTGTTCCAAGGTCCACCTCTAGATTCTGTGCAGACCAAGGGGTCTGCAAGTCTATATAAATTAAAGTCATACACATAGCTCTATGGAAAGTGGAGGGGGAGGAGTGAGTCACACCACAGCAGCTAGGTCTCCACCCACTAACTCAGAGGGGCAGATGTTACTTACCCGGAATCCAATTCCGCGTCCAGAGCGCGGGTTCTCCCGACGCCGATATCGGGTCTTTCCCTGTTGGCGCTCACTAAGGTGCGCCCGATTTTCACCAGGTGTTGCTGCGAGCTGAAGTCCGTCGGAGTTCACCAAGCTATCCGGGGCAGGTAAGTGCGTGTCAAGCGACATTTTTATTTTTTCTTTAATTCTGCGTTTTTTCTTTCGAATCCATCGGGTTTCCGACGCCACGACCCAGATTCCGTTGCGTGCATGCCGGCAGCAATGCACCACATCTGATACATGTGCCAAAACTGGGGCAATTTGGCGCAGAATCTGTAATTTCCGGGAAACCCGATGAAAAAAAGCGTTTCGGGCCCTAGTAAATGTGCCCCAGAGTGTATTGTGTATTGCAAATTTGCAGCAGCAGAGGACTAAGAGGAAATTTTTGACGACATGAAGATTACAGATATATTGGACTATGGAAAGTATTTTAAAATAAAAAATCTTAAAGGGTCAAAATGCTTTAATAATTCTAAAGTATAAACAATAAACATAATGACCAACACATATTCTTCATACTATAAAAACTGACTTTTAGAAAATATCCGTGCTATCAGTTTTTTCCGGAAAAGCAGTCAACAGTTCAGATAAACCACAACAAGCAATAAATCTGCCATTAAATGCTCATTTTTTTTTTTTTTTTTAGAAGCAAAATCCTACAGAAATATTTATTTTTAGAAACAGTAAAAGGTTAAAACAATAGAGCAAAGTTAAAACAGATAGGGGTATAAAATTAAATCCGTTTGCTTATATTGTGAAAGTGCAAGACCAGATTGTTGGAAATTCATCAAGGGCGCTTGTGCCAGGATTCTGCCATTGGCAAATCCTACTGGCAGATTTCGGAAGCGCAGACCAATTTGTGAAGTCCTTTGTCACCACACGCGAGACTGGCAGGAGAGGAGAACAAGAACTGCCAGCGGGGTTACAAGTTCTCACGTACATGCAAACGATTCGATTATAAATCACTGATGATTATGTAAATAGGATCCTAATGCCAATGGAGGACGGAACGAGGATTTAGGAGGCTCTCGAGAATGAAAGGACTCGAATTATTGTGAGACAACTGAGAAGTAACTTCGACGACATAATAACAAAACAATAAAAAAAAAAAATACGGGACAAAAGATAACTTGGGACAAAACAAAAAAAAAAAAAAAAAAACTTAAAAAAAAAGCATAAAATGATGGGGTCATTTATGTAGACATACACAAAAACAGAAAAATAATGGACAGAAAAAGGAACTTGGGACAAAAATAGAACACGATACAAAAAAAAAATAAAAATTATGGACAATGGCCAAAAACAACAAGACAATAAACAATAAGTGTCAAAAGAGTACTTGGGGAAAATACCAAAAACTATTTTAAAAAAGAAACAAAAAGATGGATAATTGTGATTAAACATATAAAAAAAATATATATAATATATATATATATATTATTAATTATATTTATATATATAATGAAGATACAATAAGTAGATGAACTTCTGACAAATATAAAAAAACTATATATATATTTATGAGAAAAAATATGTGACAAATTACAAAACCTATTTAAAAAAAAAAAAAAAAAAACGACAAATTATGGGACAAAACAACGTTTAAAATAAAAAAAAGTACAAAACAATAGGTCAAAAAAAAACAAAGAAAAAAAAACAAAACAAAAAAAAAAAAACAGTTTAAAAAAAAAAAAAAAAACAACAAAAAGGAAAAAAATTATCAGACAAGTTTACGAACTTATTAAGAATTAGTTATAGAACAACTACCGGTAATTATGGGACAAATATGTAACTTGTAACAAAATGATAAACTGTTTAATGCAATATAATATAGTGAGTGAACGCAAATAAATTTTTATTTTTTTATTCATTTTTAAATAATTTTTTTTTAATTTAATTTAAGAATTTTTAGTGGTGTTTTATCGTGGGCCCAGTCAAACAAAAGAGGGTTTCACACAATCTTATGCCAAGTGCCAAATTTCCAAGGCTGAATAGGACAAATGATACTACAGTTCAGTAAGCTCCTGAATACCCAAAATCTAAAGGGTCGGTACTGGAGTTTAGTTCACATGGCGATGGTCAGTTCAGGAAACCCAGATTACACATAGATCATAGGTTTTCTGACCCCTGACCTGTGGCCCGGTAAAACACAATGATTGTTGCTCTTGCACGGTCACTCTCCATCTCATGGGATAGAAGACTCCGCTATTTTCTGTGCTCCCCTAGAATGGAATGGAGAGTGGCTAAACATGTGGGTACCAGGCCACGGGTAAGGGGGTCAAAAGATGTGTGTCCACATATGGGACCGTATCTATTAAGTATCTACGATGTAACTTGTAAGAAAACACATTTTACAATTATTCCTCCTATGCATATTGGTTAGCTGCTGGGTGAATGTACATTTGTGCCATAGCCAGGGGGGAACCTAAACTATTTGCTGTCCGAGGCAAGCTATAGAAAGGTGCCCCCTCTTCCCATCCAGTAGTAAATATATCATATCATGTATCCTGCTTTGTATCAGGTTTATGGTCCCCCTGATGCTGCCCCCCCCCCCATTTTGCTGTAGGTGGGGCTGCCCGAGGCTCAGGCTGCCTGAGGCAATAGGCTCAACTTGCCTGATGACTATTGCACCCCTGCTGATGGCCATCTTTCCCTCAAACATGGCTGTCCCTCTTTGTCAAAAGTTCTTATGTAATGAATGAATGATAATGGCTCCTCCCTGAAGACTCTTCACATGTCTGCAGAACATAAAGAAATCAGGAAGATGAATGCCAAATTGTCCAATCCATACATCTTTACATTTTTGTAACATTTAGGAAAAGTCATGGAAGAATCTGGAGACTCGAAAGACAAACAATGGTTGTTCGGACTGAAAGGGGTTGTCCTAATGTGTATGGGGCCTTAAAAACGAGGTTTCTGAATGCTACCAAAGACTGCCCTACGGGATGATTGTGATTCCCCTGACCACATACATACGGTTGTGGTTGTTAATAAAAGGAACTTTAAGTGGAAACAGGTCAACCCCTTTAAATTCTATCCAATAAAGGTCAACCAAATTTAACGGTTCAGAGCCTAGTTCTAGACTCATACTTCAGTCATCATGAGCTCATACCCCCCCATCATCTCCTTCGCATGGTTCATTGACATCAAAACCCTAAGACAATGAGTGTTTATAGACCTAGCAAGAAGCAGATGAAATCATAAACACACATCTTTATTCGAGAAGCAGATTTCCTGTTTTATAAAGGAGAATCATGTTAGTTTATACTAGGGACACAGCCAAATGTATCTGAAAGTAAACATGAAATGCTCTTTAAAAAATGTGTTCTATTCTTGCCGCAAAGTATGGATGCCATGGCTGCTATTCATTTTCCATGGTCTGGGCTGATTGTGAAGCATATGCATAACTTGGGGCATGATGGCCAATCCTGGAAATCGTGATCGTTAGAACAAGGATATCTAGTAAGATTTACAGATCAGGTGCAGGTCATCTTAATATTACTATAAGAATCCAAGGGAACTTGGCCAAAAGTGTTGGTGGGTCAGGATTACATGTGTGGTAAAATGGAGGGTACGGACCTTGGCTTCACCGGATGTAAGCCTGACAGAGTTGAGGCTGGTGGTGGTTTAGTGGTCCCAAACAACCAGACAGGTAACCAGTAGAGGGGTGGCAAAAGAAGGATATTCGGCTCTTAAGGCTTGGCCAAAATTGTTAGCGGGTCAGGATTACTTGTTTGGTAAAATGGAGGGTACTGACCTGTGCTTAACCGGATATGTTCCCAACAGCGTTGAGGTTGATGTTGTTTAGTGGTCCCAAACAACCAAAAAGATAACCAGTAGAGGGGTTGGCAAAAGAAGGATCTTTGGCTCTTAAAGCTTGTCTAAAAGTGTTAGTGGGTCGGGATAACTTGTTTGGTAAAATGGAGTATACTGATCTGTGCTTAACCGAATATGTTCCCGACAGAGTTGAGGTTGACGTGGTTTGGTGGTCCCAAACAGGTAACCAGAACAGGGGTTGCAACAGAAGGATCTTTGGCTCTTAAAGCTTGGCCAAAATTAATTGTGGGTCAGGATTACTTGTTTGGTAAAATGGAGTGTACTGAGCTGTGCTTAACCGGACATATACCTGACAGAGTTGAGGTTGATGATGGTTTAGTGGTCCCAAACAACCAAACGGGTAACCAGTACAGGGGTTGCAACAGAAGGATCTTTGGCTCTTGGTGGGTCAGGATTACATGTGTGGTAAAATGGAGGGAACGGACCTTGGCTTCACCGGATGTAAGCCTGACAGAGTTGAGGCTGGTGGTGGTTTAGCCGTCCCTAACAACCAGACAGGTAACCAGTAGAGGGGTGGCAAAAGAAGGATATTCGGCTGTTAAGGATTGGCCAAAAGTGTTAGTGGGTCAGGATTACTTGTTTGGTAAAATGGAGTATACTGACCTCTACATAACCGGATGTGTTTCCGACAGAGTTGAGGTTGACGTGGCTTGGAGGTCCCAAACAACCAAAAAGATAACCAGTAGAGGGGTTGGCAAAAGAAGGATCTTTGGCTCTTAAAGCTTGTCTAAAAGTTGGCTTTAAGTGGTCGGGATAACTTGTTTGGTAAAATGGAGTATACTGATCTGTGCTTAACCGGATATGTTGCCGACAGAGTTGAGGTTGACGTGGTTTGGTGGTCCCAAACAGGTAACCAGAACAGGGGTTGCAACAGAAGGATCTTTGGCTCTTAAAGCTTGGGCAAAAGTTTTAGTGGGTCGGATTACTTGTTTTGAGGTCAGTGGCTTCCTTGGATCACCGGGCATTATTTGTGACTCAAGAGGAAGTGATGTTTCATGTTCCGGGGAGACCACCAATTTGTTGTACCAAGCGCCGTTTCCCCCAGGAGTCAGAGAAGGGCAAGCATACTTTCTTCTGTGACATACACGTTACCTTCCCCTAACATATATTTGAGAAATTTGAGTGAACCCATCAGATCAAAAAAGTTTTTTAAAAAACTGTTGAAAAAAAAAGCATAAATATAAAAAAATTAAAAAATATCCTATATACTAATGAAATATATTTATTACATCTTATATCAACATATAAAACATATGCATATATTTATATGTTTTTTAAAAAAAAATCTTTTTCATAGTGTGGAAAATTAGTGGAATTAGCCGGTTACATGGCTGTCCTGCCACAACATTGTCACATTCCCCAAAAATAGAATCGTTTGAACCTTCATCATGTAGAAGAAAAGACCTTAAAGGGGTATTCTCATCTGTGGATTCACATTCAGTTTCATTAAACGGCCATATATAAACATTTCTTCAATTGGAAGTCTTTAAAAAAAAAAATTCTCATAAATGTCGCTATCAAACGAGATAGCTTCCTCGGTTATGACCACCCCACACTCTGGCAGCGGTGGCCAGACATGCGCTATTGAATCCTGCCTGACCCCCTGGATCCACCGATCATTACCACAGGACGGCTGTGGAACATGCAGTAACTCACGGACATTTCATATACAAAAACCTTTTATTTCCTTTGCAATCCCTCCAGCAGAGGTGGTCGTATCCAAGGACACAGTCTTGTTTCTAAGGGACCAAATCACTACATTTATGAGAAATTATCTTCACACGGGAACATTTTTTTTTAATAACATCCAATTGAAGAAATGTTTATATATGGCAAATTTATGAAACTGAATGTGAATGCCCAGATGAGAATACCCCTTTAATTGAAAATGGTGGAAAAAAAAATTGAACTACTTGAAAAGGGTTTTTAGAAAAAATGTTTTTAATCAGGCAGCCATAGGGTAAATTTCCGTTACATCTTGTATACACTGAGGAAATAGAATTTAAAGAAAAAACATGAACTTTTTCAAAAATTCTTGTTCACGCCGCCCCCCCCCTTCCAAAAAAAAAATCATAAAATCACATTTTAAAAAAAATTCTAAAAAAACCCCTTGAAATCCAAAAAGTTCTCTTTTTATCTTCGAAACAAAAACAGCTTCGGGAATGATATGTGAAGTTCTTTTAAACCAGAAATACTGGACAGTCTCAAAATAGCTTAAAGTTGCCAGTTTTTTGGCTCTCCTGGGCACATCTCGACTTTGTTGAACAGCTGCAGTGGAAAGCAACTTCTGAGGCGTCCGATGGCGCCAAATTACATTTACTCTGTTTATAAAAAACTTAAACAACAATAGTTGTAGATTCTCCAACACCCTTTATTGGTGCGAGTTTTCCAAACCACCCTTTACATTCCAGTCGGAAAAAAATCCTTCCTTCACATCAAAGCTAATTTTAACAACTCTTCGATTTGTGTATAATGTTCCGGACACGTAATAAAATTCAAGTAAACAAAAGAAAAATGATTTATTTTTTTTTTGTAGAACTTTACATATTTATACTATTCATTCTTTTTGAAACATGAAGGGGCAGATTTACTTACCCGGTCCATTCGCGATCCAGCGGCACGTTCTCTCCGCTGGATTCGGGTCCGGCCGGGATTTAATAAGGTAGTTCCTCCGCCGTCCACCAGGTGGCGCTGCTGCGCTGAAAAGCATCTGAACGCGCCGGAATTCACCGAGGCCGGCTGAGTGAAGGCAAGTGCGTCCCGAGCGACACACTTTCCGTTTTTAAATGCGGCGGTTTTTCCAAATACGTCGGGTTTTCGTTCGGCCACGCCCCCCGATTTCCGTCGCGTGCATGCCGGCGCCGATGCGCCGCAACCCGATCGCGTGCGCCAAAATCCCGGGGCAATTCAGGTACAATCGGCGCAAATCGGAAATATTCGGGTAACACGTCGGGAAAACGCGAATCGGGCCCTTAGTAAATGACTCCCGAAATGTTTGTTTCCACTACATATAGGGGTTTTTTTTTTGTATCAGGCTAAACAGATGATCAGTGCAGAGTCGAGTGTCCACCCGCCATCGATAAGATATCGGTGGCCTTTCCTAGAAATTCAAAGAACTAATATAACTTCCTAATCCATGGGTATTCCACGTTTTATAGATCAGTGCAGGTTCAAAAGTTGGAGAATGTATCTATTGTGAAGACACACCCTGCGGATTTTCTATAAATGTCTAAGATGAGAACACCCGATAAAACACCCGATTTTGGTAAAGTCATATTTAAACTAATTAATGGGACACCAATTTACAATCCCGTTTTATCCTTATTTGAAAATCTCTTGAAGACTTTTCATTAAAAATTTTTTATTGGAGGCAACAATGTAGAAAAAGTGGTGATTCGGTTATTTAGGTGCCATTTTTGGTTACGGGTTATATTTGTTTTTACATTTTCAAAGATTGGGTGTTTTGGGATGCGTTGATGCTTAACATGTTTATGATTTTACTTCTTAATTTATATATCTGTTCTAGAGAAAGGGTGGGGGGGTCATTTAAATTTCTAGTTTCTAATTTTTTTAAAACTTTTTTTTTTTTTTTACACTATTATTTCAGGCCTCCTAGGGTCTGATAACTTGTACAATATACTGCATTACTATTGTATTACAGTATATTGGGAATATACTTCTCCCAACTTTCATGGCAACCGGTCTGTGACCTCCGATGCGGCCAGGGGGACACCAATCGGCCAACCAATACGGGGCATCAATGTGCAGCACTGTTAGGTGCTACGGTTACCGACTCTGTCTGTGAGCCCTCTCCATACTCCCTTTCACAACTGGCTGATATTATGTTTATGTTGACCGGTCGTGAAGCGGTGAAACTTCCTCCCCTTTCTTTTTCATCTCGATTTTCCAGACTATAAGGCGCAACGGAGTATAAGGCACACCATCAATAAATGCCTGCTAAAATGTCTAGGTTCATATACAAGGCGCACTGGATTATAAGGATGAATGACCAGCAGGTGGCAGACCTGTGCACAGTTCAAGGCAGCTGTTGTCTGTAAGTACGGTTCATATATAAGGCGCACTGGACTATAAGGCGCACCTGATTATAAGGATGAATGACCCGTAGGTGGCAGAACTGTGCACAGTTCAAGGCAGCTGTTGTCTGTAAGTAAGGTTCATATATAAGGCGCACTGGACTATAAGGCGCACCTTTGATTTCTGGGAAAATCAAAAGGATTTTTTGTGCGCCTTATAGTCCGAAAAATACGGTACCTCTATCTACGTATACTTTTTTTCATACCAAAATCTATTTTATAAAAAAAAAAAAAAATTCTAGAGGTCAAAGTCTTTTTGAAAACAAATTCTCTGCTTTTAATTAAAAAAAAAAAAATTAATTATGATCGTGTACACATGAGGGTATACAAAGTACAACCCCTTTTTGAAAATGATTGGCTCTTATTCACCTTTAAACTAAACCTTTTACTGTATTGCACAAAAAAAAAAAAACTACACAACTTTTCAAAAACAGAAAAAAAACTAAATTAAAAAAAAAATCATAGATAAATAAAATTTCTAAAAAAAAAAATTCTAAAAAGGGCAAAAAAATCATAAATAAATAACATTTCTAAAAAGAAAAATTCTAAAGGGGCACTGCACTTGCATGAAAGGTCGGCTTTGAACAAATCAGGATAACCGGGGATACAAGTCTACACTTGTGCTGTTGCAGACTCACTTAGTAATTACTTCCAGATACCCTTCATATTGTTTTTTCTTTTCCATTGCAGTTTTTTTCCCCCCCCTGTATCTTCTAAGCCTGAGTGCTTGTATTCTTACATCCCCTCCCCAGCTTTGTTTAAGTACTTGACTGAAGCGGGCCCTACGTTCTTTTATCAGTCGGGACCCATACGTGCTTGTATTGAGGTATGTTTGTAGCTACAGCAGGAGATGTGTTGAAAGATGCCTTTTCTTTTTTCCGGGAAAAGCTTCTTGTCCCACTAATCACCCAATAATGATACTTTCACCGACTCATTAAGTGAACAAGGCAACAAAGGGCCCATTCTAGCCAGGAGACTTTCTTGGTGTGCACAGCGA
This sequence comes from Engystomops pustulosus, assembly GCA_019512145.1. NCBI lineage: Eukaryota > Metazoa > Chordata > Amphibia > Anura > Leptodactylidae > Engystomops > Engystomops pustulosus. The sequence goes on from CM033644.1 coordinate 218,655,624, forward strand.
TTCAATGTTCTTTACAATTCACGTTCCTTTCAAGAGCACACTTGGTGCACACAGGACAATGGCCGCCCCCCGCTTTATAGTGCAGATCTCTTGGGGCTTTTACTGGGGGCACAGAAACTTTACATAGAAAAGTTACGTCCTTTTTTTGTCAAACATGATGAACAACTCTCTACGGTTGGGTGTCCAGCAGTAACCACTGATAAGTTTTTGTAATAGAAGTCCAAAAAGAAACAAAATCCTGTTTGGTTTCCTCTACAGATAGAAATGTTTGAGATATAAACCTTGTGAGTTAATGCTACCAATATTTCAACTACAACTCCCTTTCCCATAAGGGAACAGCCTAAGTGAAGAAGACTTTGATAAGTTCCTAAGAGACAAGACAACCTTGAATGATCTCCAATGCGGAGAGGTTAGTTCCTGAAACCCTAGCTTGGTCTCCACCAACCTGGCTTGGTCTTCACTGCTTAGAGTTCCCTTTTCCCTGACTTTGTTTGGTCTCCACCACACAGAGGTCACTTTTCACTGGCCTTTCTTGTTCTCCACCGCAAAGAGGTCACTTTTCACCGACCTTGTTTGGTCTCCACCACACAGGTCACTTTTCACTGACCTTGTTTGGTCTCCACCACACAGGTCACTTTTCGACAACCTTGCTTGGCCTCAAAAGCAGAGGTCAATTTTTGCAGACCTTGCTTGGTCCACACCACACAAAGGTCATTTTCCAAAGCCATTGCTTGGTCTACACCATAGAGAACTCATTTTAAAAAGCCCTTGCTTGGTGTCCACCACAAAGAGGTCATTACCCAAAGTCCTTGCTTGGTGTCCACCACAAAGAGGTCATTTTCCAAAGACCTTTCTTGGTGTCCACCGCACAAAGGTCATTATCCAAAGCCCTTGTTTGGTATCCACTGCAGAGAGGTCATTTTCCAAAGCCCTTACTTGGTCTACACCGCAGACCAGTGATTTTTCAACGACCTTGCTTGGTCTACACTGCAGAGAGGTCATTATCCAAAGCCCTTGTTCTGTATCCACTGCGGAGAGGTCATTTTCCAAAGACCATGCTTGGTCTACACTGCAGACCCGTCATTTTTCAAAGACCTTGCTTGGTCTACACTGCAGGCCAGTCATTTTTCAACAACCTTGCTTGGTCTACACTGCAGACAGGTCAGTTTCAGAAGCCCATGTTTTGTTTCCACCGTGTTTATCGTGTAGCATCAATGCTACAAATTTTCCACTACATTTCCTTGCATAATTGAGCTGCCCAAGACATTATCTGGGGTTTATGACAAATACAGGATAAAACCTTCATTGGTCTCCAACCGAGACAAATCAGTTCCCACAGGTACAGTTTTTCTAATGAGTCAATGCTACCAGAGTTTCACTACAATGGAACAAGACCTTAATGACAGTACACAAGATATTTAGCATATTGGATACCAAGAGTAAATGCACCGCCTGCTTGTAATGGCGGGCGGTAGAGATATAATTTCTACTGCACTGGAATTAGTGAAGCAACGTCCATTAAATGGTGTAAACTATACAGCATATGATTTACCTTGTGTCCCCGGTCACAACTAGAGGCGGCAAAGCCAATCACTGGCAGACACAGGTCCCACGCCAACGATTGATTGTTTGAGCAGCATGTTACCGGTGGTGTCGGGAGTAACGCAACAAGTCCATTACAGAGGGGGCCAAGAACAGCAGTTCCATTGCAGTAGTAAACAAGTACTTATCAATTTAGCCCCTATAAAACAACTAAATTATACTGGGAGCCCTTTCAACCATGAGAAAAAGTTATTCCTTTTCTCCAGTTAAATAGTTTAGGGTTGTCCTATCCCATTGACAAGAATTAGATCACAGGGCATCATTCTATTAGAATCTATTAGGAAGTGTTTAATTTCCCAACACTGCCTCCGCAGGAATAATGAAGTATTACACAAATCCCGTTTAAATTCAATGGGCTGTTCTTGTATAGCTTGTACCTGTTGGTTCCTCTAGAGCAGTGGCTCCGCCCTTTATTTTTTATGCTTTCATTTTTAACACTTTAATTCTCATGGTGACCAGGGTGGAGAATGGGGGGTTTATGGCTATGGCAGATGGAAGTGGGGGAGGGGTGATGATGGAGGTTATCGTAAGTGCCACAGGAGGAGGAGTATAACACAGAAGGAGTAGCGGATTAAGTTAGTGCCAAGGGGTGGCCTGGCTAAGATGCTTCTACTCTTAACACATACAACTGTTCAAAGTGGAAGCTGTGGTGGAAGGTCATCTCCAAAGTGCTTCTGCTTCTCACACTTCCCACAAGCCCACACTGTTCCTGTAAACAGCATGACATATGAGGGAGCTGCCAACCCTTCTGCCTCATCCTCCTCCCATGGCCCGTGACTGAATGATCACTGGGCCGTGACCTAGTAGTAAGGGGACCACTGCCCCCAGGGCCGGCTCCAAGTTTCAGTGGGCCCTTGGGCGACAGAGCCTCAGTGGGCCCCTTTGCAGTAAACTGGTGTAGATTCATTTTATACAGCCTTTTATACGAGTGGGCCCTCCCAGCAGCTGTGGGCCCCGGCACTTGCCCGGGTTTGCCGGGTGCTGGCGCCGGCCCTGACTGCCCCTAAAAAAGGCAACTTCCACTACTAATCAAAAATTCCCTTTAATACTGTCGGAAAATGTCGTTTCTAAACCAGACGCCCCTTTAATAATTAGATTAATTGTCTAGTCAAAACGCGCGGCCACCTTTTGACATATCCTTTTAGTGTCATGTCGCGCTTCCGAGTCATTTTCAAATGACCCCATAAACCTTTCAAATTTGCACTAAACTATTTACTCTAAACCCGAAACGTGAAAGCCACAATTAACATGTGCATTCAATTTTTTGTAATCTAGTTTTGCGGCTTCGCCATGTAGGATGAGGAAATTGGTTTGACAACTTTGACAGAAGCAGGAAAAAGGAAACTTTTTTGGGTAAAAAAAAAAAGCATGAAGGGGGGAGTCTGGGAATGTTTTCTTTAAGACAGTGTATCAAGAGGGTTGTAGCCTCAGACCGCAGATCGAGTGCTCAGTCCCGGCCAAGACTCTACTGTTTTATTTAAATGAGTGCTTCTAAATCCCTTTTCTAGTGGCTGATAAGAACATGGATTTATGCTTCACATGCTCGGATGATGAAAGTTTATGATATTTCAATGAACCTCTTACCGATAGCTTTGCGCTCTCGTTTTTTACCTGTAGCCAAGCCAAGACAGACTCCAGCTAAAGACTGTCTAGAAGATTGGATTTCATTAATCACGTCTTTTTAATTTCCAGGGCTCAGTGTTCAGGAAGCTCCGGGAGTTTATAATCAAATTTACCAGCACTTTATCAAGCACTGCCCTAAAAGCTTGAACCTATTACTATAGAACCTCACTGATCAAACCTTTTGTTCTACATGGCTGCCTGGAAACGACTTAAAGGGAAAACGCTGACAGTGCAGAAAATATTGGAAGTCTTAAAATTTCCAAAGGCACAAAAATACCTAAGACAGTAATGTAGCAAATAAAAAAAAATTAATAAAAAAAATAGCGTAAATTGTAAATTAATTTTTGAAACGTAGTTTTATATCAACAGGGTATGGATCTACCTTTGCCTTCACCGATGCTATTCCAGCCATCTAGTACCAATTGTTGGCGCACAATAGTTGGCCAAACTGGTCCAAATGGTGTAAAAAAAAAAAAAAATAAAGAAAAATAAGTTATACATATCTCTTGTACAGAATTGATCGTACAATGAACCTCAGCATTGACATCATGTCGATAGTACTGCTGACTGAATTTGCTGGTAGCGAGTTCAAGTAGAAATGTGAGGCACCATGCCATGCTGGACCGGAGGCACGGACTTGAGGCAAATATTACTTTTTTATTTTTACAATACCTGAAAAAAAGTTTCTATCATGGACAAGGTGTGGAAATGCATACTTGTGCAAACGCTTTTAGCTCTGATCTATCTTATGGGTTACCCTACACTTTGGCCAACAACCAGTGTGTCCCAGGCCTATAGAGGATCTGGCAGGTCTCCTATTTGTGATATACAGGCAACTGCTGTTTCTTCCACTTAACAAAAAAAGGACATCTACCTCCAGGATGAAAGACTGTATGCTAAGGAGCCTGAGGAGCCCCAGGCTCCATTAACACTTATGCAGCCTGGAGCACCTCAGCCTCATTTGCATACAATCCTTCATCCTGGTGGTAGATGCCCTTTAAAGATCTCGGTAGGAGCCAATCAATTGTTGAGGTGGCTCACTTCTGTAGCCAGTCATTGGTCGTGAGGTCATTTCCTGTATGTAAAGAAGGAAACAGGAAATAGAGAACACTTTAGAGGAAGAATAAAGTCATTAGATTGTGGCTCAATTTTTCAAAAAGTTAATGTCCAGTGGATGTGGAGGTATCCGGCGCTCACAGACAAACTTAAATCGCAGATTAGACTGTACTCAAGTGGAAGGTTATTTACTGGCAATGTGTTTCGCCCAAGAAGTGGGCCTTCCTCAGGCCACGTGCGTGGCTGATTTTGTTGCGAATACATAAACTTCCAGTTGAGTACACTCTGATCGGAGACTCATGTTTCTCTGTCAGCACTAGATACCTCCATATAGTCACTGGACTTAAACTGCAATATTCTTCCATTCCCGGAACTGCACATCAACACTACAACAGGGCTTTATGCTTTGTTGCCTCTTCATTGAAACTGGAGGGCACATCTGTGTGTGGCCACCATTTCTTTCCCAGAACTTTGTGCAGTAGTCAAATGATTTTTTCGAAAACACCCACACTGAGTATAATAGTGTTTCGAAATGATGCCCGTAGGCAGAACTCATACCGGCAAATTTGAAATACTATAGCAATGGTCCTTAGGAATCTGTGGGTGGTTTAGTGTCCCAAATCCCCCCAACAGGTTCTTGGATACAGTTAGATGTGTTTGGGAGGGGTGGGAGGGTTTCTGATCCATAAGTCTGTTATGGATCCGGATAGAGAATCGGTAACAGATTATTGGGGACAATTAGTAGAGTGTTGGTGTCTGGTACCCCGCCATACACCTAAACAGTGGTATGTGTCAACCTTATGTTGCATATGCTTGTAGGGAAAGCTTCTTGACCCTTCTTTGACATCATCGCAATTTTTGTAGCTGCCTAGTCCAAAGGCCCAAAAATTTCTCCCTTACCCCTCTTCTTGTTTTATCCCTTTCCCTCTAGACCATTAATATCTACAAAATATGTATAAATTATAATATTAAGACAACATAATTTGGATACTCTTTGGTTTTAAGTAGTCCAAGGCAAAAAAAAAACAAACAAAAACACAAAATCGGGTATAAGACACCAATTTGTAAATTGATTTTATAATTACCATGGCGTATAATCAGGTTCATAAAAAAAAAAAAACGAGGGTCACCAGCGACTTGGTCTCCTTGTCCTCTCTGGGATAGAGTAATGCAAATCAGATTGACGCCATACTCTTTTGTGTGGACAATAACCAACGGTTCGGTCATGATTTTATACCTCACAAATGTAAAAAACTATTTTGGAACTTCCATTAAATAAATTGGTAACATTACTTATACAGACAATTGCATACACCCACCTCATAAAACTTTTAAAAAATCTAGAACTTTAGCACAAAAGGTTACTTTAAAAAAAAGTACCATATATACTCGAGTACAAGCCTAGTTTTTCCGCACAAAAAAAAATGTGCTGAAACCCCAAACTCTGGTTTTCAGCAGGTTTTTTGTGGTAAAATTAGGGGCCTCGGCTTATACTTGGATCGGCTTATACTAGAGTATATACGGTACATAAAACACACCTATAACTTAAAGCTTTCCCACAAAAAATATCCCACAAAAAATATATATCAATATAAAAATGTAAGTAAAAATGTTGTCAATTCCAAATTGAACCCAGGATTTTCGAGGACCAAACCAATATAAACCTTTCAAAAGACAGAAGAAATTAAAAAATATACAATTAATATATTTCTTAAAAATATCCAAAAATTCGGAAAAAAAAAACAAGAGTATGTGAATATATGGTCTTGTAGGTTAATCATTTTTGAAAGTTTTATATTTGTCTCAGAAATAAAAAACACATTTTTGCAATATATTGTACTAATTAAAATGGAAAAACTCCACCAAAATCGGAATGAAAATGTAAATTGAAACAATATTTTTGGAAGGCGAACGTGCAGCTGTTTTGCATCTGATTTTCTAATTCAAGATAATTGCTGGTAATGAGTAACTGCTACTAACACAAGTCTATTACACTCTAGTTTACAAGGTCAAGGAAGGGTCGTTTTCTAACCAATTCAGTCGACTTCAGAGTGTTTGTAATAAGGCAAGACTAATCAACTGGCAACCCAAGTCTGCGAGGAGAAAGGAACTCTGTAAATTACTAATACAGGGGAGTCAGCGCCGGGCAACTAAGGCTTTCCGAGGAAGAGTTATAGCCCCTTCTGCAAAACTTACCAAGTCATTAACTACTCTCTGGTCCATAAATAAACCGCCATTCATTAGGTGTGTAAACAGAGCACCTATTGTCTTCTAACTACCGCGTCGTAATTTGCACCGGGTAAGAAAACAGCTTCACGAGCTGTAGAATTACTCAAAAAAATGCAATTATTCCAATTTATCTCAAAACTATTGAAACCACCAAACAAAAAAGGACGTGGCCAAAAAAAAAAAAAAAAGGAAGAAAAATTTGTAATTTGTATTTCGAAAATTACAAAAATATTCTTTTTGGGGTTGGTAGTACAGGGTTTGACAATGTATGGATTTAATTTTTTTTATATGGATTTAATTAAATTCCAAATTTAATGCAATGAGGTTTTTTCAATGGTAGAAATGTTAAGTCATTTCCTTGATGTTTATAACTAATGGATTCCCTAAAGAATAGACTTGTTTTTGGGTCTTGAGGAATGGATTGAGGTAGAGGCTAAAATGTAGAGATTGTGGTGCAACCACTTTGCCCTTAAACGAAACTGCAGTCGATATACAATGAGACGTCTTCAAAAATGCTCATTTTTGGTGTTAAAGCATGGCTGTGAATTAATTTTTTAATATAAAATTCCAAAAAAACACAAATTATTCATGAACAGGCCCAAGGAACTTCTCTGTCGTCTAAGCAAACCCTGACCAATTTCCAAAAACATCGATATACAATGAGACATCTTCAAAAATGCCAGTTTAGGGTGTTTATATATAAGGGAAGATTTAGCAGATACAGGCGGTCCCCTACTCAAGAACTTACATACGACCCCTAGTTACAAACGGACCTCTGGATATTGGTAATTTACTGTACTTTAGTCCTAGGCTACAATGATCAGCTGTAACAGTTATCACAGGCGTCTGCAATGAAGCTTTAGTTTTAATATTGATTCTTACGACAACCCAACATTTTTTTAAATACAGTTGTCACAGAGACCAAAAAAGTTCTGGCTGGGATTACAATGATAAAATATACAGTTCCAACTTACATACAAATTCAACTTAAGAACAAACCTACAGACCCTATCTTGTATGTAACCCGGGGAGACTGCCCGTATAAATAAAATTCCCAAAAATTTACAATTAATGGACCATTAAAGATATTTCAACTGGTAAAAAAAAAAAAAGTTGAACAGCCAAAAATTAGCATAATAAAAAGATAATGATTTACATTAAACCTAAATAACGTTGTGGCTTCTACTACAGTGAAAACCAGCTCCGTTCTTCTACTTTCAGAAGCATAGACTGTTATTTAAATTTTAATCTGCCCCACGATCACATAGGGAAACCACAAAAGAAATTAAGAAAAATAAATAAATATTTTTTAAAAGATTATAAAAATTAGAAGGTAAAAATTTTGAAATAATACAAAAATGTATTTAAAAAAAAAAAAAAAAAAAGTACAACAAGCTCCGAAACCCTAGTGTTTTTGTAGAGTGATGCCAGATACTGGCTCAGTCGTAGATATCTGGTATATACAGGCATAATCTCAGCACTCGAGAGATTAGTACGGTTTCCTGCGCTGGTAACACAGGGCTATTCGAAATCTACAGGAGATTCCATTCCAGCTTCATAAAACACAGTAACGTGCCCTCAGCAGGACCCGTCACAGACGTCACTGTAGAAGAGTCGACCATGTTCTCGAACCACAATTTAACTAATTATGACAACTTTATTTGTAAGGACAAAATATCTTTTTCACTTAGGTTTTTTTTTGGTGCCCACGTGAGGAATTTTCTCCCGAATTGCTATGTCGAAGAAGCATGTCCACACTTCCATTTAGCATGAAACCGTCTACACAAAAACAGAATTATGTTGGCATTTTCTCAGGGCATCCTGAAATCGGACACAAAACCACAAGTAGGAAAAATGTAAATAAGCGGTTTATTATGAGAAGCGACCGGCTATATATACAGTTTGCGAGACTAAAATGTAGGAGAAAAGTCACTCTGTTATAGTTTCAGTTATACTGTGTGCGCCAAAATTGGAGCCATTGCTGTATACAAAAATTTACAAGTATTATAGAAAGATTAAAAAATGTTGCGCTTTGCACATTTTTTTAATTGTATTAAAATATGTATGAAATATAATGTATTGTATTATGACCCTATTCAATTAACGGTGGTAGGCTGTTCATAACCATTTATCGGTGCCGTCAACCGCCCTTGGCATTGATTAGTTATTCGGTGCAGTGTAAACAAGGTAGACAAAGACAGAAGATGGCCCCACGCCATTCTAGTGACTACAGCCGGTAATAACAATCAAATTTCGATGGGGTTTTCCTTTTGTATTTATTGATCATTTATCTGCTGATTGGAGAAGGTGCAGTGAGTTGGACTTCTAGGAAAGTGATAAAGATGGAGTATCCTATGGATAAATGAGCATTATCAATAACCTTGAAAACTCCTTTAAGCAGAAGTCTCTTCTTGATGGAACATAACATGCAAGCCTCTTCTACGACGGAACATAACATGCAAGCCTCTTCTACGACGGAACATAAAATGGAAGCCTCTTCTACGACGGAACATAAAATGGAAGCCTCTTCTACGACGGAACATAAAATGGAAGCCTCTTCTACGACGGAACATAAAATGGAAGGCCTCTCTACGACGGAACATAAATGGAAGCCTCTTCTAACGACGAACATAAAATGGAAGCCTCTTCTAACACGGAACATAAAATGGAAGCCTCTTCTACGCGACGAACATAAAATGGAAGCCTCTCTACGACGGAACATAAATGGAACCTCTTCTACGCGGAACATAAATGGAAGCCTCTTCTACGACGGAACATAAATGGAAGCCTCTTCTACGACGGAACATAAAATGGAAGCCTCTTCTACGACGGAACACAAAATGGAAGCCTCTTCTACGACGGAACACAAAATGGAAGCCTCTTCTACGACGGAACACAAAATGGAAGCCTCTTCTACGACGAACACAAATGGAAGCCTCTTCTACGACGGAACACAAAATGGAAGCCTCTTCTACGACGAACACAAAATGGAAGCCTCTTCTACGACGGAACACAAAATGGAAGCCTCTTCTACGACGGAACACAAAATGGAAGCCTCTTCTACGACGGAACATAAAATGGAAGCCTCTTCTACGATGGAACATAAAATGGAAGCCTCTTCTACGATGGAACATAAAATGGAAGCCTCTTCTTCAATGGAACATAAAATGGAAGCCTCTTCTACAATGGAACATAAAATGGAAGCCTCTTCTTCGATGGAACATAAAATGGAAGCCTCTTCTACAATGTAACATAAAATGGAACCCTCTTCTACAATGGAACATAAAATGGAAGCCTGTTCTATGACGGAACATAAAATGGAAGCCTCTTCTACAATGGAACATAAAATGGAAGCCTGTTCTACGATGGAACATAAAACGGAAGCCTGTTCTATGATGGAAAATAAAATGGAAGCCTCTTCTACGATTCATCACAAAATAGAAGTCTCGTGGAGCCCCAACCCAATTCATTCATGAACAGGCCCAAGCAACTTCTGAAAAAGTTAACCCTCTTGCTTCCACTGTAGACTAAAAAACCATGACCAATTTCCACAGACTTCTTGGGTCCCAAACACTACTGATAGGTCACCAATATTAGATAAGTGAAGGTGTGACACTCACAGCTACCAAAAACACCTTAGTGTTCGGGGTAGCATGAGTTGACCATCAAAATGATGGATATTCTCAGTTTGCCAGGTCGGTGAAAGTTTGTTTGCATCGGATACTGTGTTTCCCCCTTTACATCCATTTGACCTTGGACTTTTTATCTAACCCTTATCTTCTTCCAATTATTCCTACCCATTGTGTGAATATGGGATTCTGTCTGTCCTGACCTTGGACATTCCTCTGATCACCGCTTAGCCTGTGAATTTGCTACTGCACTTCTATATCTCCTGACTCATTTCATTTGTCTCTCACTGAACAAAGATAAAGTAGTGACCCGGTGGTTTCCCTGACACAGCGTCCAGATCCCTATACTGACGGTTAAAGGAAAACAAGAATACCACCTAGGTGTGACCCCCCCGAGCAAATCTGTACAGAGACACAGTGGTCAACCACTTCATTAGATAGACATAGGGGGCTTAGGGGAAACAAGATATAGAGCTAGATTTATCAGAAGTGTCTGAGAGCAGAACTGTTCTAGTTGCCCATAGCAACCAATCAGAGCTCAGCTTTACTTTTCCAACATATGTTAATAAAAATAAAACCTTTCAGTGGTTTCCATGGGCAACTAGTACAGTTTTACATCAGACACTTCTGATAAATCTCACCCATACTTTCAGACACTTCTGATAAATCTCACCCATACTTTTTTAGCTCCCAAAAATGGGCCTCTGCATCGCTTATCATGTAGCCATGAGTATTAGAGGGGGGGGGAGGGGGTAACAAGTGTATGTGGCAACCGCCTAATGATGAAGACCCTAAAAAAAAAATTTTCTCATTTATGTAAATGCTCAGCAAAGAAACCTAATCGAAAATACAAAAACCATGGGGGAGAAAAAAAATTCTCCAAAAAGTTGCTAAGGGATTATCGGTAAAAAAAAATGCAACATTTGAGGCACGTGGATAACAAACTGGAAGTCTGGCAGTACGTCCCGTCTGCGTTACAGTGACATATTGTTGAGAGCCAAAGAACCATGAGAGCTCATTATCCTTACAAGAGAAATCCTTGTTCTATCACCAATAACTGAGAAAGATTAGGTAATTTGGCCAGCGTCTCCGTACGGATAACGAGGATCTTTGCAACTACTGGAACACGCTAATCCCACAATTGATGACCTAATTAAATCATTAAAGCGGTCTACACAGCAGTGTTTGGATAATAACCTTACTAATCAGGAGGAACAAGTCTAAAATCGTGAGTATTAGCACAATAATGAGCTCCGCTAGGATATGGGGCTGACCCCTTCCGTGGCTCATGCCTTAAAATGCTCACACCACAATTAAAACTATAATCTATAAAATTGAAAGCCGGTGCCGATGCACCAAAATCCGATCGCGTGCGCCAAAATCCTGGGTGAGTTCAGGGCAAATCGGAAATCGTCGAGAAACCCGACGAAAGTGCGCAATTCGGACTCTTCGTAAATGAGCCCCTATATGATCCTTCGTGAATTCCGCTTAGATACGTTGTCTCTTGGTAGTCTAAGGTAGTCTGAGATCCACCTTCAAGATTTTAGTGGAATTTGCTCCAATTTCATTCCAAAAAAATTCCATTACAAAAAAGATTCAGATGTAAAAACAAGAACACTTTAAAGGGAACCATCATGAACAGACACAACAAACCTTACGCACCCTCCCACTGTGCCTTTGTTGAAAAGTGCAGCGTTGGCATCCCATGTTAAATCTGCCTCTTCCCACCAGTAAAATTGTTCCCCAAACCTATTCTACCATTGTCTAGGTTGGCCTTTCCCACTGGTATGTGGCTCCACCCATCACAAGATTCATGAAATGTTTACAAGATCTTCAGTTTCCCACACAGTGCTCACTGCTAAATTCACCATGGAGTGAGAAGGACCAATTCTGGTAAGGACAGGAAGAGGACTTCCTGTCTGCTAAGGTCGAAACTCGAAGCCATCAATCAAAAGAAGGAGGCGTGGTTCAAGGGGAAAAACTGACTCTTCTATTCAGAAGTTGACTCATACTTACTCATTTGCATATCAGAAAAAAAAAGCTTTAATTTAGATAAATTATATTCCACTAAGGCATTGTAAGGTGATTTGGGGAGGTCTGTTAACCCTCTACCAGCAGGTATTTCTGGTGTGATGGGTAACATTCTGGTGACAGGTCTTCTTTAAAGGAAATCAACAAGAAGAATTTGACCAAAGAAAGCTGCAAAGAGTATTCTGTATTGTACCTGGATGTGAAATCAAAACTTTGTGTGGGTTATTATTAGCAGCAGGACTGTGAAAAATGGATTTAAATTTAATTTAAATTATTTCAATTGTAGCAGTGGGTAGTATCCTTACACTGTTATTCGATCTTTCTACTGGGCTGCTCCAAAGCCCCTCCAGTGGAAGGACACTCCTCCAATGCTACAATTCTATAGTATGAAATCAAGAAGAACACCGCACCACAGAATAACAAGAAAGTGTTAAAGTCCCATAACAAACACCAAGCTCTCAATAACCCTAATAATAAAATAAAATATACCTCACAGACAAACCATATGACCTAGGGGACAATTACCCCATAATATTGTATGTATATGTCATAACCACCTTAAAAAGAACTTACTTAGGTGACAACCACCCCATAAAACCATAGTTAGATGTGATAACCACCTAAAAAACCTTAACCTCTTAACACCATAACAAAGTGGAAAGAATAGAAATGGTAGAGTAATAATCTGCATACTTGGTTTATTACCGACCAGACAGATGGTTCTCGCTGGGATTCCAACTTCCATAAATAGACTACTTATCAGGGCGTTTCTTTACAGAGGACGTGTATTCAAGAAACACGCCCCACCCACATGGTCATATGAAAAGTGTTATACACAGTCCTTCAGGTAGTGAAGTCTTACTAGCTATACCTTTAAGCTGTATCACGCTGGTTGGATTAACAAGTCTATCAAGCTCTACAAAAGACCAACACATTGGAAAGAAGTTTGACCATACTTTGGTCAAGTTATTTGGTTTGACCACCCTCCTAGAAGATCATTTTGCAAGATAACTTTGGATGCTTATCTTAAGAAGTTTTTAGTGTATTCTGAAAAATACAGACTTTCTCAGCTAACTTGGGTGTCCACTGGAGACCAGGTGGTGTAGTATAACATTAGAAGACATAACCACCAACCTCAAGCCCTTCATACGAGCACCGAAACCCCCGATTTCTTAATTTCTGGTCACGGCCAACCTGGAAGTCACAAGGCTCCTACGACCACTGTGGCTAATCACGGACCTTAGCGGTCAAGTTCAATTGTGATAGCATACCGTTGTTACATGTTTGAGTACCGAGGACAGTGTTGTCCTGAACAATCATTGGAAACAATCCATTTCAATGTGACTGGGACTGGAAGCAGCGGGAACATTCTTCTAGACTTCCAAAGGGAGGAAATTTATACCAATGAAAATTCCTTTCAGGTAGAGTATTGATCAGAATTTGCCTAAGATAAAAATTCTAACTTGAGATCAGAGAACCTGATCGGAACCACAAATTGATTCCCCGTAGCAATGTTTGTGATTGGCCAGGGGTGTCCCTCTGACCAATCACAGGTATGGCTAGTACCATCAATTTGTCAGATTGGATGCGTGGCTGCTAATATGTCCAGGTCTCATGGGATGCATTTGAACTTAAGGTCCGGGTCCACTCATGTCTACCTCTAACCAAGACCGGTACTACCGTACTAGAAAAAAATGTTTTCCGCCTACCGAAAGCAGCAACCACTGTTACGAAGCAACTACTTTCAGCCACTATTTTCTAAGTATTGGATTGGTCCCGTATTGAGCAGCAATACCAAATGTGAAAGTGGAAAAGGGCCAAGTCTCTGCAGTCAAAGTCCCAAAGACTACTTGGTGGTGCCATTAATATTTTTGAAACCAATAGAAGAAAGTTTTGCCCTTGCTACAATCAAGGATAGAAGTTCTTCTATACAAAGTCACTCAAATTTTGACAAGGTCAATAGTTGATTACAACTATATAATTGATAGTCACCAGAAAACCTTACGTATAGGTGAAACATCAAGTCAAAGACCAATTAACAGAAGAATAACTTTTTTCCAAGATAAGGTTTTTTGAGTAACACATTAACCTTACATCACCCTGAATACCAAATCGAAGAAGATCAGAGTAAAAAATTCCAATAAAAAACAAAAAACTTAAAGATAATAGCATAGGTCATCCTGCCAAATACGTACCGTTCGAGCGATGGATGCAGGTATGCTGGTTGTCACTCAGGAAGAAGCCATCCTTGCATTGGCACTCATAGCTTCCCATTGTGTTAACACAGATTTGTTGACATCCACCATTATTGTCTGAGCATTCATCCACATCTATGGGTAGAGGAGAAAAGAAATAGAGATTTAGGTTCAGAAATGAAATCAATCAGGACTGTTGTTATATATAAAGCATGTTAGTCCAGTAGATATACGTGTGAATGTAAGATATTTAGGAGCACATCGATCTAGTGGTCCTCAAAGGGAACATCTCTTGTCCCCAATTTCGGGTCAATAAACAATTTAAGGTCTTGGCATGCCCTAGTTTGACTGTGTACTATCTATGGCAAGAGGAAGAACGAAGCATAAGGTGGCCATGTTTATTAAATGAAGATTGGCCAAGCCCAACAGCAGGATTAGTCAACCAACAAACATGTATCAGAAGGTTGGTGGTCCCAACTATCTCTCAATGGAAGGGTCCTGGAAAACTAATGATTGGATTGTTTGAATTTCACCATGCATGATCCTTCTGATCTCAAGACCAGAAGCTGCTGCCACCACAGTAAGTAGGCCAATGAGGATTTTGGTAAGAAATAACTTCCTGTCAACTATAGCCATCAAAAAAAATTTAAGTCCAGTTTCCGAGGTCTTCATGATAAACCTTTTTATGATTGCAACGGGTCAATTGTTTATTGTCATTCTCAACGTACAACTGGTACCGTGGTCATCCACCAAGTAACACGTCACTTAATTTAGTTAGGACTTGGCCATAGTATTGTTAGGGCACAAGGCACCATCCATGGTTTAGGTCTCTCTGCAACTTGTTCAAACCATAAAGTTTTTTAGAGGAAGATTGGAAACAACAAACCAACCAACCATGTGAGATCAAGGATGGAGTTGGATTGGTCAGCCACAAGTATTGAAGATCAATTGTCCCTTTCCACCCAAACTTAAATTTTTCGAAGTAGGACCTGCTCGTCAAGTGCCCCCAGGCCCATTTTTTCTTACTTTTGGTTTACAGAATTCTACTTTATAATAATGCACTTGTCTTTATGGAAATCGGCTGATGCCACACTTATGGCAAGGTAAGGCCAAGGTAGACTTGTGCTCATACACAGCTACCGATCCAAAAAGGTAGTCCTAGAAGTAAGTACAAGAGATGATAAACAGCCTGAACAAAGCAAATGGCATGGGTGTGTCCTAGACTACCTCCAAATCTCTATAAACACTGGAAGCTCTAGTCACAGATCACAACACAATTATTGGACCAAAAAACTAATACTCCATGATGGGTACACTCTTACTTTTCCCAATTTCCTGACTGGACAATTACTTTAATAATCTGACTTACAGACCGGTGGGGGGAAAAAAAAAAAATCTTAAAAATATATCCATCTAATTATCCGACAATATAAGAGCTGCTTGTGTCCGGTTTCACTGAGGCCTTTTCATTGTGTAACGAATAGTCTGGTCACCAAGGTATAAATTACCCCCCGGTCCTGACTGGGCTAAATTGTGAGAGTCACATTTTAAGAAGCACATTCTTTCACCACAAATTTCCAGACAACCCTGGCTGTGAGGTTTACGACAGTCCCTGGCTCGGTCATTATGGTTTTTACGGCACAGACAGGCTTTGGGCCTACGGTAATGGGTTGAGGGAGAACTGAAGGAAACACAAAAGGCATTATTGGGTGAAAAAAAAAAAAAGACTCCTTATAGGACTCCTGGATTTGTACTGTGCAGAAGGTTTCAATTACAAAAAGTCATAACCCCCTCTACTATGTCAGCTTGTTTAATGAAAAGGGGACTTCTTAAATCTCTGTGTTCTCTGTGTGTATTTGTCACTTTAATGGCAAACGCATAAAACCAAGAAAATCGGCTTTTTTTTGCTACCGGCCATTTTAGTTTTTTTTTTTGTTTTTGTACCTATTAACACACTGAGACGATTATTCACAGTTCTTGTCCATAAAAAGTAGCAGAAAAGTAGAAAAATTAAAGAAAAAGAATTTTGGAAATCTATTTCATTTGTACAACCAATCACAGATTCCTATCGGGTTCCATTGGGAATCCTGCGCTGATCTCACAAATCAGTTTGCACATTAAAAATAAAAAAGTTACGTTGTAGTGCCAACTGGGAGGGGTTAGAAGCAGTATCAGACTGGGTTTACATTTATCTTGGGGGCCTGACCTCTATTTACCCCTTGGAAACTCTAGTAGCCTCAATATTGGGTTGTCTTCTATTATACCTCTGGGGTCCAGTATTGGAATAAAGCTCACCGGAGTGTCCTCTAGAATTCCGGTGGGAAAGTCTGACACTAGTTATAAGATATGTCCTTTTCATTGGTGCGTTTCAAATTAAGGTGTAACGTACCAAATGCAATTTAACATGACAGATCAGAGATCCACAGAGATATCACTTATGGGAGTGGGGAGAATATGGTAACACCCAAGCCTAGGAGCATCAGGGGGCTCATAAGGTGTCACTTCCCCATACGTGGAAACTAGTACTACAATCATCACATTAAAGTTGGGGCACTGGTACAGATCTAGCAGGGTCTAGCAGCATCGATGTAATCTAAGTCCTGTTACAATTGCACAGTCGACCCCATGTATTTACATGATCACATGAAATCACAGCAGCCTTCATGGATGATGGGGAGGAGTAGAAGTCCTTGTAGAAGTTGCAGTGATTTCATGTGATCAGATACATACATGGGGTAGACCCTGAAAACATAACTGGGTAAAGGACCTTAGATGACATCACCTTGGTCACATGACATTAAGTGCTTACTGCTTAGAAGAATCATGGGACATGGGAAGAAGTAGATGGAACGGGCCCGCTGAGCAGGACACAAGGGAATATTACATAAAGCTGCTTTATGGGGATGTAAAGGAAACAATTTTTAACAAAAAGAAGGGTATCAGATTGTTAATATGGCTTTATGGAAGAACTCTTGTACAGTGCTGGGAGTAAGATCCCATAGATGGACCCACATCCATCTTGAAAACAGGTTTCCCAAAGCCCTGGCTAACTGTGTGAAAAGTGAATGGACATATGGCCACCCAATAGTCTATCTTGATTATCTTCTAATCCAAGAATACCTTGGCTTGGCTTTTCTCAAAAATCCCATAGTGGGATCCTGGAGTGTGATATCCTCCAATCATTAGAACAGGGACTGTTTGGAGTGGGAGCTTTAACATACGTCCTGACTCTACATTCAATTCTATGGGATTGTCGGAATTTGCCGAGCATAGCACTCCTCGATCTACAGAAGTCTCATAATTGGCCAAACAATGTTCTCATCAATTTCCAAAGGGACCATAGTAATGAATGGTGTGCCAGGAACCGTAACGGATTTTCCACTCCATCACGTAGTGAGAACAGGACCCTTCTTCCTGTGATCAGTGCAAATCCATTCCCGTGAACCGTGGGGGTACCAGCAGTGGTACCGATGGATAACGACTGGTACAACCTTTTAAGTGTCTGGTCAATGGTGATCCAAGCATTGTCTATGGAGTACTAGTGTACATGCGCAACATGGCCACTACTCCGGGATCTTCCACAGTCCCACAGAAGTGGTGGAAGCGCAGAATGGGCATAACCACCCCTGCTCCATTCTCATGGGAGCCTTCATAGAACTTCCACAACCTTGTTTTTGTCATTGAAACAGTCGCAGTTGTTAGGTGTTTGCCCCCTCTCCTTTGCAGACACAATGCCCCAATATATGTCGGAACTTGATGAAATGAGCTGACAAAGTAAGACGTATTCCCAAACTTGACAGATTTGATTAAATATTCTCTAATCAACCCGATCTGCTAAAAATAAACACAATTGACCACATAAACCCATTATGTGAACAGCGAGCACTCTGGCATTGTACATACTGCTTTGGATGTGAATGGTCTGGCAGCAGAACAGAAGGGATTGGGAGGGAAGGATAAATCCAATAGCTACTTAAGAAGCGGAGGGAAGTCATATGACCGGAGAGGATTCTGCGCCATGAACTCATCCTTTATGATTGATGTTTACATTATTGAAAAGCCACTTCTCTCAGCAAAGTCCAGATCGCAGAGATTAATGAGCACCGGCTACAATGTGGTCGCGAGTAAAACCCTGCGATGTACTGTTCTCGAAAAAAAAAAGAGGACAGAGTAAAGAGAAGCGTGAAAATAAATGTCCAGTCTACATGAAATCGGTCTGGTTAAAATTTCTATACAGGCATAGAGGTAAATGAGTACCTTATATACTCGAGTATAAGCCTAGTTTTTCAGCACAAAAAATGTGCTGAAAAACCCAAACTCGGCTTATACTCGAGTCAAAAAAATAAATATATCTAAACTCACCTTTCCGGCGACCCCTGTATATCTTCTGTGCGATCTGTCCGGCAGCGGCGGCAGGCTATATACACAGTGGCAGGGGCTGGCAGGCTATATACAATGGGGCAGGGTCTGGCAGGCTATATACACTGGGGCAGGGGATGGCAGGCTATATACACTGGGGCAGGGGCTGGCTGGCTATATACACTGGGGCAGGGGATGGCAGGCTATATACACTGGGGCAGGGGCTGGCTGGCTATATGCACTGGAGCAGGGGCTGGCTGGCTATATACTGGGGAGGCTGTGACCAATGCATTTCCCACTCTCGGCTTATACTCGAGTCAATAGGTTTTCCCAGCATTTTGTGGTAAAATTAGGGGCCTCGGCTTATACTCGGGTCGGCTTATACTCGAGTATATACGGTATATTCTGCCTTCCCGCAACCACCAACAGGAGGAGCTCTAGAGCCGAAACTTGATGGTAAAACAGTGCACAGTAAATTCCTTCTGGTGGTGGCTACGGGCAAGACAAATTTTTCCACATGCCTACGAAGATTTGGAACTAAAGGTTCTGATTGTTCAAGAATGTTTATTCCAAAAATTTTTGACCTAAAACCATTTAGAGTTAGACAACAAAGCCCCTAGTGGCCCACGGAAATAAGGGTCCACCTCGGAATATGTGACATCACTTCTGTTGTTGTTCCCTTATCTAAGAAGGCCACTCATTGGCTGGAGCTGATCCTATGACCCATCGGAACTTCCAGCCAGGTCCAGGATTGAGAACTGGATGTATCGCAGGGACACAAGAATCGGGGCCCAGAACAAGGAGAGAATGTTACCATTTTTTCCAACCATAGAGTCCAAGATCCCTATATCTTATTAGAGGACAATGCTGTTCTTGGTTCTAATCATCCTCCCTCATTTTCTCTTAAAGGAATATTCCAGTCAAAGCCGATTCATTGAATTATACTCTATGCAGGGTCTGAAGGGAGGAGCATGACTCTAGGTTCTAGGACTACAATGAAAATGAGACATGCTCCCTTCAGGCCCTGCACCAGGCATTATTTATTGAATTATACCCTGTGGAGGGACTGAAAGGAGGCGAAAGACTCTAGATTCTAGGAACACAATGGAAATGAGTCATGCTCCACCCTACAAGCCCTGAAACAAGCATTAATCATTGAATTAGCTCTGCCTGTAACCCGATTTTCATTCTGAAGTCTTTGCTGAATTCCATCTTGCTAGCAACAAGACAGAAGATCACAGAGGAGTCAGACTGCAAAGCAACTCTATGGAGAGGGGAGAGGGTCGTACGGCGAGGCAGGAGGGAAAAAACACTGACTTGCAAAAAATAAAAAATATATTATACATATTCCACATTTTTTAAGGATAAATTATAATTAAAAGCTAATTTTGGTCTGATCAGATTAAAAAAAAAAAATTATAAATACAGGCAGTCCCCGGGTTACGTACAAGATAGTTTCTGTAGGTTTGTTCTTAAGTTGAATTTGTATGTAAGTCGAAACTGTATATTTTATAATTGTAGATCCAGACAAAAAATTTTTTGGTCCAGTGAGATCACAGAGGGCAGAGGGGTCCATCTGTAACCAGGGGTCGTCTGTAGGTCGGATGTCCTTAAGTAGGGAACTGCCTGCACACCATATGTGTGTGTATATATATATATATATATATATATATATATATTATATTTTTTTTTTTTTATTTATTTATTTTTTTTTTCTTTAATGAACCCCCTTAAGACCCGACCCACCATTTAAACAGTAACTGAACAAAATTATTGGCGAGGGACAAATCTTTTGAACCGGATCCAATCGCTGCATGCAATGGAATTTCCTTTCTTTCCTTTAAATCTACTAAAACATTTCTGACATTTTAGTAAAAAAAAAAAAAAAAAAAAAAGTACAAAAATAAAATTTAGTTCACATTCGGTACAAATTGAAAGCTTCTCTCCGCTCCCTACGGACGCACGCCAGCACAATAAATAGATTAGTAAAACACAAATAGAACTCAGGCCGGAGAGCGTACATATATATTGAGATTGTCAGATGGATGTATACAGATTTGGTAGGGGTCTGGTGTAAATTACCTTTTTGGAAAGCGGAGGGCTTACGCTATCCAGCACCAACCTTGAGATCAGTTCCTCTCTATGCAAGCTGTTCCCTGGACTACTGCCGGCTGCACAACAAGAGGCCACTTACCCGATTTCGGACAACCTCTTTATAAATCTAGATGGTTCCCGTCTGTAGTAATCAGTAATCAGCTATAATCTGTGAGAGTCATCAGCAGTGAGTGTTACGTTTCGCTGCAGCTCCCCTTCAGGAGAAAAGCTGAATTACATTGAACAGAGCTAATTCAAAAAGGTGTCAATTTAATGCACAGGACGTAAAGGGTCGTCCAAAGTGGGAGACTATTCGATTAATAAATAAAAATCCCCATAAGAGGACCCCTTACTGGATCCCCAGTAATCAGCAGTAATCTGTGAGAGTCATCAGCAGGGAGAAAAGCAGAATGACATTAAACAGAGCTAATGCACAGACGTAAGGGGTCGTCCAAAGTGGGAGACTATTAGATTAATAAATAAAAATCCCCATAAGAGGACCCCTTACTGGATCCCCAGTAATCAGCTGTAATCTGTGAGAGTCATCAGCATTGAGTGTTAAGTATCGCTGCAGCTCCCCTTCAGGAGAAAAGCAGAATTACAGTGAACAAAGCTAATGCACAGACGTAAGGGGTCGTCCAAAGTGGGAGACACTTGGATTGATAAATAAAAATCGCCATAAGAGGACCCCTTACCAACTTTATTTCCGGACCAAACTAAGTTGTTAAATATGTATTTTATAAAGTTTAAAAAAAAAACAAAACACCTTACTACTGAGAACACTTATCCCCTATTCACGAGAATGGAGAACTCGCAAGTCCCCTTATTAAAACAAAGCCTGGGTGCACATTAGGCCTAGTTTTGGTTAATTTTACACCACCCCTATAAGAACCTGCTGTGGCAATTCCCAATAATTAGCTGTGACCAGAAGAAGGTGGTATTTCATTTGTCTACAGCTCCCCTTCAGGTAAAATGAAGAATTACACAGTTTGGTGTGAAATCAAAAAGACGTCCACATAATGTAGTGAACTTTCGGATCCTTTAAAAGTAGGAAACCCAATAGCTACTGCCTATAAAATAAAGGGGAATCTCTTTACTAATTTGATTTCATAATAAAATAAAAATGTATTTTCTAATGCATTAAACATATTTCTTTGGTGTTTTTTTTTTTTTTTTTACTGTAAAACATAACTTATTCAGCAAATACAGGGGCCAACAAGCCCCAAATAGACTAAAAAACAGGTGCACGTAAGCCCTATAGCAGTGATGGCGAACCTTTTAGAGACCGAGTGCCCAAACTACAACAAAGACCCAATTATTTATCACAAAGTGCCAACACAGAAATGTAATTTGTGATTTATACTCCCTTCTCTGTCACAGATTTCATTGATACCAGCACCTGAGGACACCAATAAAGCAGAAAATAGTCCCAGGTACAGCTGTCACTTTAATATAGCTCTGTGCACAGCAAGTCCTGGGCTGTCTGGGACTGCAGGAAGATACCTGGAGTCATCTCTGGTGATGGCCTGAGTGCCCACAGAAAGGGCTCTGAGTGCCACCTCTGGCACCCGTGCCATAGGTTAGCCATCACTGCCCTATAGTTTAGATTATTTTGGACAACCCCTTAAAAAAAAAAAATCTAAGGCGATTGGCTGCTGACAATCATCAGCAGGAAGTGTTTCCATTCCCTGCAGCTCCCCTTCAGGAAAGACGAGGAATTGCACAGCTCTGAATAAATTCAACAGGATGTCCATGCAATGTTGGTTCCTCCAAAGTCGGAGACTCCCGATAAAGGGGAGCCCCTTAACTAATTAAATTTGTAATGGGTAAACTACTAATGACTCTTACACATAAGTCTCTGAAGTAGCCCCTTATGGAATAAAGAAGGGTTCCACATGCTAGACCCACACCCCCAAGGAAGTGAATGGGTCAAATGTGGGCACCACATTATTTTAAGGGGCACCTTAGGAGACCTTCCGGTCTTTGTGAGTGATGTGGGTCCCAGAGATCAGACTCTTCTCCCATCAGTCACTTTGGCCAATGAAATTCTTAGAACTCTAAAGTTCTAGAACTTAGAACTGGAGTTTACGCCCACCGACTTGGGGTCCCGAAACAATGACTAATCTGCTTCCGACTTGGCAAAGTAGGGGGCTCACGATAGCTTTGGCAGAAAGATCCCCCTTACATAAAGTTACAAAGTCAAATTCTCCGCAGGGGGGGGGGCGATGATGAGCTATAAAAGCCCCGCCCACTATACCAAATTACAAAAACGTACTGTATTTGTAACGTCTTAACGCCAAAACCAATTTTAAGTCTGCATAGATACAGCCCCCTCAATAGCAGTGGAATCAAATCAGCAAGTGTTCAAAAAATTTTAAGGATTTGTCCAAATTTTTTTTTTAGAGACCTTACGGTTAAAAATAGTCGCCGCACCTGTCCTGAGGTTGTATCCGATACTGCAGGTCAGCCTTAAATGACGTTGAGTTGCAATAGCCGACACCACCTATGCACAGAGGGAGGGTTTTTTTGGGTAAAATATTGACTGTTTTTGTGTAAATGTTTTTACTTTATGGAGAATTGGGAATCCCGGACTCTCTAGAGCACCTACGGCAGGGTTATAGGTGGCGACTCGACTTGTCTGTGGTCACTTCTGAGAGTATCCGGGGGTAGAACTCTACAGTACGTTTGCTCTTATACCATTCCGAGGACCGTGGGAAAAAAAATCAGGTTGCCCTCGGTGTTCACACAGCTCAGTGTAATGTAAACACCTCTCCTGCTGATCTTCCGGACTGTTCCCATTGATTCCGTGCCCCGGAGAAGGCTCCAGGATTGTTAGAGACATGTAAAGCTTCATCGGCAGCCACGCTCAATTCATCTCCCGGACCCAGCCATTCAGATACTTCTCCATAGTCACGACAACCCATTGACTGCCGGAGACTTCTGCAAACTGGATTTTTTTTTTTTTTTTTTAAATTTGTTTTTAGGTAGTTTAGGCAAAAATATTTACTTTTGTTCCGTTTTGCTATATTGTTTTCCTATGACTAACTCTGTAGAAATGACTTGTCTGATATGATCGGGGCTGACCTGCAATTCCACATTGCTGACAGGTGTGGCGCCGTTTTAAAAGGGAAACTGTCAGCAGTATTGACCATGGACAGGGTAAGCAATTGCTCCTGGAGATGAGTAATTATAGCTTTCTTTATGGTGTTAGATGTTACAATCCTGGATTATATATCCATATTTCACAGTCCTGCAGCTACTAAGTGCACTTGGGTGGTTTCCTCACACTGCTGTGCTCTTAACTCTTTGTGGTCAGTGTTAGGTAATTGTCCATGGAGAAATGTGTACTCAAAGCTTTCTGTATGATGTTAGTAGCAGCTGAACTGTGAAAATAAATGATTTATGTTCCCTTATTGTAGCTTCTCCAAGTGCACAAGTGGCGCATCTACATACAGCTGTTGTCACTGGAGAGATGTGTTATTATAATTATATGTATGTAGTTAGTAGCAGCAGGACTGTGGAAAATGTTATTAATATTCCAAGACTGTAGCTTTGCCAAAAGCACTGCCGGTGTTTCCTAACACTGCTGTGCTCTTAAGCTCTCTGTGGTTAGTGTTAGGCATTGTCCATGGAAAAAGGTGTAATCAAAGGTTTCTGTATGAGGTTAGTAGCTGCAGCACTGTGAAAAATAGATTTATATTCTCGGATTGTACCTTCTCCAAGTGCAATGGGAGTGCTTTCTCACACTGCTGTGCTCTTTGTGGCCAGCGTTAATTATAACCGCACATCTCTCCACTGGCCGCAGAGAGCACAGCAGTGTGAGTAAAAAAAACACCCCAGTGCACTTGGCAAAGCTACAATCTTCGATTATTAATAACATTTTCACAGTCCTCTTTTACTAGCAACATACACAGTTATAATAACACATCTCTCCAGGCACAGCATCTATGTGATCGTAGATAGTAGCAGCAGGACTGTCTAATATGGATTAATATTCCAGGATTGAAGCTTCTCCAAGTGGACTGGGGTTTTTTCCTCTCACTGCTGTGCTCTTAGCTCTAGCTCTCTGCAGGCAGTGTTAAGTATTTTCCAGCGGAATGTGTTAGGTATTGTCCCTGGAGAGATGTGTAATCATTCCTGTGTGTGTTAGTAGCAGCAGGACTGTGAAAAACGAAAATAATCCAGGATTGTAATTTCTACAAGCGCATTGGGGTTGTGTCCACGCAGCCAGTGTAAGGCATTGCCTCTGGAGATGTGTAACCATAGGTATGTTGTTAGTAGCAGCAGGACTGTGAAAATTAGATTTATTTATTTTTTCTGTGGGCGTGTCCCATCACAGTTGTGCTCTGAGCTCTCTAGAACAATCTGAACAACTACCCTATTCCATTGCTCTATGTGACTGGCGAAGTGTTAAAACAGAAGTCTGCTACAGAACCGAATGGCCCAAAAAGTAGAATATTGGAGCGAGCTAATAGTCCAATGTGTGGTCTTTTCAAAGGGGGTCCACATAATAAATTCTGCTCTAAAAGTGTTTTTTGATCAGAATGGGTGTGGTCTGTATATATAAGAGGGGGCGGCTTCCATACACTGTAATGGGTCACAGTAACGGGTCCTAGCGTCATTTTGGTAGAGGACCATCAGCTTCTCCTGACATCTCTATTTTAGTAAATCCGTTCAAGTTCCATGAAATTTGGAGCATCATTATGTAGCTCCTCCTTTATTACTCCTGGAAATTGACAACCAGGTGTTACTGGCTTGTTGTCAAAGGGGTGTGTACATAGTCACAGCCAACCCAGCGATGGTAGAGGCTGTCGGAGCCTGAGTAAGGTGGATAGAGTTTAAGTTCCATTGATGGGTTGAGGAAGAATTTTCTTGGAATCATAAGTAGGAATAAATCAAGGAATATCTCGGAAGAGCTGGAGGAGCGCTTGTTGCTTCTTGCCCTCGCTTGCCTTCCTTCCCTGGAGTGAGAATGTCAAGTGTAAACATGAACTTTGTTTCCGAGGATTCTTCATACGTTCACTAGAAAAGGGACAAAAAAAAAACCCTCTTCCGTCTACAGGCGGCTGTACACGATTAGGAATGGGGGGGCAGATAAATCAGCCTCAAGGAACTTTCATCAGGAGTAGAATGATGGTCCAAATCACAAGTGTAAATCATTAGAGGAGTATCTATCCATCCATCATACATGAAAGTATATGTACCCATCCATCCATCCCTCCATCATACATGAAAGTATATGTACCCATCTATCCATCCCTCCGATCATACTAGATATATGTACCAATTCCCACGCCATCCTCCTCATACATGAAAAGAATATGTAGCCATCCATTACCCATCCATCCATCCATCATACATGAAAGTATATGTACCCATCTATCCATCCCTCCATCATACATGAAAGAATATGTACCCATCCATCCATCCATCATACATGAAAGTATATGTAACCCTCATGCCATCCCTCCATCAATATACAAAGTAATATGTACCCATCCTGTATCCATTCCCCTCCTCATACATAAAGTATATATTACCGCATTTTAGAACAGTGAAGAGGTGTTGTTGTGTGGGAAGGAAAAACCGCTATCTCCTACGGCAGCTAGAATTTGGTGGTAAAAAGCCCTGGGTTTGTCTGCAGTAACCCAAGGGTTAATGCAGACTGATAAGCAGGAATAGTTGTTTTGTCTGTGTTGGCCTAGCTAACACAGACACACTTGGTAATGTCCGTACTGGGCCTGCTTATTATGTAGTAGGGGTAGGCTGTAGGGTACTCCTACTCCACCGGGCTCGGTCCTGGCTTTTGTATAGCCCACAAGTGCAGTCACAGGCCTCGTTAGGGTCTGATTTAGTCTGCAGGCCAGAAGCAGTAGGGGAGGCCCTACTGGAGAGCTGAAAGGGAGATTGCATTCTCACAGCAAAGGTAACTGAGGGTCTCCTGTACTACTGCTGGCCAAGAGGCGTGTGCGCCAGGCCCTGGTACCCTTATGGCTAGGTCCTCAAAATGTATTAGAACAGCCCTAGCCGGGCAGGATGATTACTTTTTAATGTTTTTGCATTTGCCTAAGCAAGGTCGAAATTTGTTGTTCGTTTTGCAAGCGTGAATAAACACTTAAGTTGGACTTTTACACCTGCGTGTGTCACGGCTCCTGCACGTCACCAGTCAACCTACCGGAGCATTCCCACAATGGTGGATTGGAGCGGGCAAAGTGCAGTGAAGTATACACTAGTGCATGTCCTGGAAGTTGACAGCACTGAAGCTCCAGCCACAGCCATGGAGGAGTTAATCAAACAGCTTGTCCAGTCCACAACGTGGCAGCAGCAAGAGACAAACAGATTGCTGCTCCAGCAGATAACAGCCCTGACCGCTGCTCACACCGGACTGTCCCAGCAATGAGCGTGAAGGAAGAACAGGACAAGAGGTCGCAAAGCTATGACCAAGATGAACGCCGAGGATGATTGTGTGAGGCCTATTGACAGGCAATTATGAAGGGTGGCCAAGCCACCCGTAGAAGGTTGCCACAGCAACACTGGGCAAGAGGTTTTCGGCCCCCCTTCTCGAGTCGCTGATCCCCAGAAGGCATAATACGACCTGAGACAGAGGAGATGAACCCCGGGACTATCCAGGTAAAGGCAAGAGATCTTGCGATCTCAGGACTAGGAGTGGATAGCATTACGCGCTAAAAGAAGTGAATATGGAGATTACCAGAGGCGCTACCACCGAGGGGGCAGATGCAGACCAACTTGTTCACTGGTCCGCAAGTGGTCCCAGCCGGAGACATCCACCCCAGCCCAGATGGTTCGAGAAGGGTTGAGGTTGTTTGGACCGTTTCTTCTGAGGGCCTTATGCCGGGTGAGATCCAACAATGGGTGGGACCAGGGGACCCGTTGATGCCGATGCGCCTGGTGCGGTTTGGTGTAGAGGTTTGTGTGCCATCAGGCCCTAAAAAGAAGCCCTGTATACCAGACAGGCCTTAAGGCACGGAAGGTCTTGTCACCCACAAATCCCGGGGCAAGACAAAGCACAGTGTCACGGGAATTACCCCAGGGGAGGAGGAGGGGGGGGCTCCCCGTTGAAATGCCAGAGCCAGGTCCATCATTGCAGCCCATTGCCCCAATTCCTCAGAGCCCTGACTGCAGTTCGCCAGAAGGGTTCTCTCTATGCTTGCGCGGCTGCTAAACAACGCTAGACATCCCCGACTGCTGAGGAGGCCACCTGTGCAGGTCGTTGTGAGTGACTGTGGAGGGGCATACCAGCGTTGGCCCATGCTGGATCAGACAGGTCGGGCTGACCGTTATTAATTGGGTCCCATCACAGACCCCAGGCGGTCACAGGCGCACTTGGAGTCCTGTGCATCCATGGGGACGTAAAGGACTACCTCACCTCACCACAGTTATTACTTCCAGACTCTTGTGGAGAGACACATACATCTGAGGCAGGGTTTGTCAAGAATCTTGCCACATGGACCTATCTTGGGACGGGATCTCCCCATGTTTCTGACTCTACTGGCGGCGAAACCAAGAGTTGGGGGGTTGTTCTCCTGTGTTGGTCTGGTCAGATCTTGAAAGCCGAGCTGATGACCCGACTATGGAGTTCCTGCCGTAGGGTGAGGGGACCGCACAGAAGATGAGAAGGGTAATGTTCCACCTAGATGGTTAGTGGGCGCGAAGATAGGATTGGGGGGTGCTGACAGGACCGCATTGTCTGATTTTGGAGAGGTATCCCGTTGACAATTGGTACTTGCCGCAACTCAGGCAACCCCACTCTGGTCCGGCCAGAGAACAATGTGATAGGCGTACTCAACGTGGTAATTGTGCCTCGTGTTGGGAACTCGGTATTGCATATGAATCCACGGGTGTGGAACCCGGTGGGCGTTTTGGTACTCAGCACGGTCAATGGTTGTAGCCTGCCAGCATGTGTTGGGTAGGTACCAAATCTGGAGACTGGTTTTTTACTGCGTGCAGTTTGAAGGGTAAGGTATGGATCACTGTAAACTTGCCGGTTGGCAGCTCCAATGGTACACTCTCGAAGCGTCGGTACTATGCTCCATTGAGGTACGAGCGTGCCTGATATTGGCGTCACCTTTCGTACGCTAGGAATCAAGTCCCATGGTCGCATGGAGTGCTAAAGACCTGAGGCATACCCATACAAAAACCTCTGACCGAAACAGCATGCCTAAGAAGGTTTTTGCCAGGTATCATGAGAGCGGTGGCAACAGGGTCATCGTCGATACGTGAAACATCCGCTGATGTCATAGCATCCCCTCATGTACCATCATTCGAATCCCCGTTCATCTCTCTAAGTGTCCCCCCTTACCTCCCATATGGACTCCGTCCCCTTTAGAGTCGCTAGGATTGCGGTCCTATTCTTACTCCTCTCGGCATCCATCCCGTCTTGTATCATTGGCACGCTATACCCAATCTCCGGAGCTGCAGACACATCCCCATCCATACGAGCAATCACCGCGGAAGACTTTCCCTCAAGGTTCTTGTTTGCCTTCCTCTCGGGTTGGATCTCCATTCGAATCTCCACGATCAGGGGCTCTTTTATGTAAGCACCAGGAGCTATGTCGGCTCTTTATATACAACGTTTACGACCTGCGTGTGTGACAACTTCCTCTAACAGATGGATTGGTAGTAACGGTTCAACAAAACTTTAAAGAGTAGCTAAAAAAGTAGGTGTAGTAAACAAGGATGGGAAGGTGGGATGGATAGCTATTGCCAGTATTTAATGTGATCGCCATCCGAGACGGTGGCCCACAGCCTCTACTGGGTTCTCACCGTATTGAGTTAGTTATATGGCAGACATCCCGGTGGTATCCTGGCCACAGCCAAGGAGGACATGGAACAAGAGCCCACCCCCCAAAAGTTGTATATAGACGCATATGCGATATGCAGGACAGGGTGGCACAGTCATGCCCATTGTCAAGGAGCATATGGAGTGAGCACAAGGCTCAACGCCGGGTTTCAACAGGTCAGGCAAAAGAAGTAGGAGATTTTTACGGGTGGTGACGTTGTGTTTGGTGCTAGGTCCCACTGTAGAAGACGTAAGTTTCCTCGCTAAATGGCAAAGGAACGTGTATGAGGTTCCATAGAGAAAATAGGAGGAGTGGGAAACATGTGATACGCAGTCTCCGCGGGAAGACGGGAAAAACCGGAGACAACTTATCATGTAAATTCTGTTGATAGGCCTGGGAAGGAAAGCGGAGAGAGTGCATACAGCTATGGTCGAGCTAGTCCCCTCCGGGCTACCTCACAGGTCTGCAGATTAAGCTGTGCAGGAGGCAGACAGTAGAGTGCGAATAGCCGATCCTTAACCAAAGAGCAACCGCGATTGCTCGAAGTTGTAGCAGAAAATACGATGTTGTCTCAAGTTGCCAGGCTCCATCTGTAATGAAACTGACAATTTGTCCTGAGAGGGCCGGTGGTTAAAGGTAAGATTAAGGCCGTACCGAGTCATGAAAGCTCGTAGACAGGCCATATCAGATGGAGTTATAGAGATGCTGAAGCAGGGGGTGATTGAGATGACGTCCAAGTTGAGTGGGCCTTTCCATTTGTTCTGAATTTCTCCAAACCGATGGGACGTTGCGATTTTGCAACGATTTAGAAAATGAATGAGGGTTTGTCTAAGTTTGATGCCTACCCCATGCCAGCGGTGGACTAGCTTATTGAGGCACTAGGGGTGCTCGTGACTGTTACTTCACCTCACCATGGGCGTCTGAACTACGGATTTGGCAGGTACCCATGACAGATAGGGCTTAAGAAAAGCGCGCCCTTTAATCACCCTGAGGGCCTTTTTCATTTCACTATGTTGTGTTACCGTTTTGGCTTCATGGGGCCCCCAGCTACCTTCCAGTCGTTAATGTACATGAGTGTTACAGCCACATAGGAGATAATGGCCTCCGCCTATCTAATGACATATCTATACAGCCAAACTGGGACGAGTCACTTGGCCAAGGGTACATGCGTAGTGAACTCTCTTCTAAGGGCAACGGGCCTGACTGCAAACCCCAAGAGTGTGCGCTGGAATGGAGGAGACACACTATTTGGGGGGTATGTGATGGTTGAGGTATAATTAAACACTCAGGTCAACAAGATTGACGTATACAGGGTGGCCTCAACAGTGAGCACAAGCAAGTCAGGGCGTCCTGGGCATTGTAGGGACTACAGACGGTTTTTACCAAACTTTGCCACATGTCCGGTCCCCTGACCGACCTGCTGAAGGCTAAAAGGCATTCGTCATGGTGCGTGAATGAACCAGCAGATGGCTTTTCAGGCTCTTGAAGTCTGCGTTGTGTGGGATCTCCCATTCCTCATTACGCCAACACTCAAGAAGAGGTTATTGTGCAGACAGATGCGTCAGATGTAGGGCTGGGAGCGGTCCTGTCCCTCAGGAGGTGAAATGGAGAAGAACACCAACTACTACTTTGAGGAGGAAGCTCACGCCAGCTGAAAAAAAAATTACAGTATCGTAGGAAGGAAAGTGTTGGACGATAAAGTGGGCATTGGACGTCCCTACGCTACTATGTGCTGGGACGACAGTTCCGTTCATCAACTGACCACTCTCTCTCACGTGATGAGTAGAACTACAGGAGAAGAATGCCAGGGGTCACTAGGTGGTTCGTTCCCTCAAAATTTCGTTTCAATGGTGAGCACAGAGCCGGGAAAGCTACAGGGCAATGCAGATGCCTTGTCCCGAACGCATTGCGTTAATGTCAGGAGTTCGCCCCGGTGTGGTTCTGAACGAGGTGGGGCGGTATTGGAGAAAGTGAGAGGTGTTGTTGTGGGAAAACCGCTATCTTCCACAGCAGATGAAATGCTGTGGTAAAAGCCCTGGGTTTGTCTGCAGTAACCAAGGGTTAATGCAGACATGATAAGCAGGATAGTCTGTTTTGTCTGTGGTGCCTAGCTACACACAGACACATTGGTAAATGTCGTACTGGGCCTGCTATTATGGTAGGGGTAGGCTGGTAGTGGGACTCCTACTCCACCCGGGCTCGGGCCGGGCTTTTGTATAGCCCACAGGTGCAGGTCACAGGCCTCGTTAGGGCCTGATTTAGTCTGCAGGCCAGAAGCATAGGGGAGGCCCTACCTGAGAGAGCTGAAAGGGAGATGTGCATTCTCACACAAAGGTAAACTGAGGTCTCCTGTTACTATGCTGGCCAGAGCGTGTGCCAGCAGCCTGATACCCACGGATTAGCTAGGGTCCTCAAAATGTATTAGACAGCGCTAGCCGGGCCCAGGAAATTACTTTTATAATGTTTTTTGATGTGTCCTAAGCCAAGGCGAATTGTGTTCTGTTTTGCAAGTGTGAATAAACACTAAGTGACTTTTAAACTGCTGTGTCACTGCTTCCGCAACTGCTACCCTGTCAACTACCAGAGCAATTCCCCACACCCATCCATGTATCCATCCACTCCATCATGCTGAAAGTATATATAATCCCCATCCCTCCATTCCCTCATACATGAAAGATATGTTCCAATCCATCCATCATACATGAAAGTATATGATACCATCCATCCATCATACATGAAGGAGTATTGTATTCACTTCCATCATACATGAAAGTATATGTATCCATCCATCCATCATACATGAAAGTATATGTATCCATCCATCCATCGTACATGAAAGTATATGTACCCATCCATCCATCATACATGAAAGTATATGTATCCCTCCTCCATATCATCGATGAAAGTATATGTACCCTCCATCATACATGAAAGTATATTCCCCTCCATCATACATGAAAGTATAGTTACCCATCCATACCATCATCATGAAGTATATATGTATCATCCATCATCCATCATACATGAAAGTATATGTACCCATCCATCATACATGAAAGTATATGTATCTGTCCATCCATCATACATGAAAGTATATGTACCCATCCATCCATCATACATGAAAGTATATGTATCCATCCATCCATCCATCATACATGAAAGTATATGTACCCATCCATCCATCATACATGGAAAGTATTTATCCTCCATCCATCAAACATGAAAGTATATGTACCCATCTCCATCATCATACATGAAAGTATATGTATCCATCCATCATACATGAAAGTATATGTATCCATCCATCATACATGAAAGTATATCCATCCATCCATCCATCATACATAAAAGTATATGTATCCATCCATCCATCATACATGAAAGTATATGTAATCCATCCATCATACATGAAAGTATAGTACCCAACCATCATACATGAAAGTATATGTATCCATCCATCCATCCATCAACATAAAAGTATATGTATCCATCCATCCAT
Source organism: Engystomops pustulosus (assembly GCA_019512145.1). Classification (NCBI taxonomy): domain Eukaryota; kingdom Metazoa; phylum Chordata; class Amphibia; order Anura; family Leptodactylidae; genus Engystomops; species Engystomops pustulosus. The sequence goes on from CM033644.1 coordinate 218,688,742, forward strand.
CGTACATGAAAGTATATGTACCCATCCATCCATCGTACATGAAAGTATATGTACCCATCCATCCATCATACATGAAAGTATATGTACCCATCCATCATACATGAAGTATAATTATCCATCATCGCAGCAATATCAACAATATTACCAACATCCTCCATCACATGAAAGTATATGTACCACCTCCATCCATCGTACATGAAAGTATATGTACCCATCCATCCATCATCATACATGAAAGTCTTATGTACCCACCATACCGAAAGTATATGTACCCCTCCATCATACTGAAAAATTGTACACCTCAATCATACACCATCAAGTATACCTTATCCATTCCATCATACATGAAAGTATATGTACCCATCCATCCATCCATCTGTCCATCCATCATTTATGAAAGTATATTCACCCATCCATGTGGCCATCTATCCATCCTTCAGTCATAAAACTATCCACGTATCTATCGCTCCATCCATCAATCATGAAGCTATCCATGTATCTATAAGATAAGATAGTCCTTTATTAGTCCCACAATGGGGAAATTCTGTGCCTACCCGTCGTGAAGGCAGCCCGGCGCCTACCCCTCCCTGTAAGCAGCCGGCCCTACCCCGTGAAGGCAGAACCCGGCCGCCTATCCGTCGTGAAGGCAAAGCCCGGGCCTATCCGTCGTGAAAGCCAACCCACGCGCCTATCCGTGGTAAGCCACCCGCGCCTATCCGTGTGAAGAAGCCAGCCCGGCGCCTATCCGTCGTGAAGCCAGCCCGGCGCCTATCCGTCGTGAAGCCAGCCCGGCGCCTATCCGTGTGAAGCCAGCCGGCGTCCTATCCGTTGAAGCCTCCGGCCCTGCGCCTATCCGTCTATGAAGCTAGTCCGCCGCCCTACCCGTCATGAGAAGCGTTAGTCCAGGACTACCCGTCCTGAACTAGCCGCCAGGTGCCTTGCCTACCCGTCGTGAAGCTAGCCAGGACCCTACCGTCATGAAGCAGCCAGGTGCCTACCCGTGTGAAGCTAGCAAGGACCAACCCGTCGTGAAGCAGCCGTTCCTACCGCGTCGTGAAGTAGCAGGACCCTACCCGTCATGAAGCTAGCCAGGTGCCTACCCGTCGTGAAGCTAGCCAGGACCCTACCCGTCGTGAAGCCAGCCCGGTGCCTACCCGTCGTGAAGCTAGCCAGGACCCTACCCGTCATGAAGCTAGCCAGGTCTCTACCCGTCGTGAAGCCAGCCAGGTGCCTACCCATCTAGAAACTATCCATGTGTGCATACATCATAGGGCTAATTTATCTTAGTCTGATGTGTGTTTTCTGGTTCTATGTTATTAACTTTTTGGGGTGCATTTGGTTATTTGCACAATTTTTTGCGCCGGGTAGCAGCTTCCTGTTTTGCGTAAAACACTCCAGTTCTGACCATGTATAGGAAAAGCAATGGTATCAGTTGTGTAAAAATTTGCGCCAAATAAGTCTCCAAAAAAATCTGCGTTTGACAAGGAGCCAAAAGTACAAAGACAAATAAGGGGCAAGAAATAGACTCACAAAAGGCGCAAAAAGAGCTCAGTTTCTAAAAATTACCCCCCCCCCCCATGTATCAACTATTTAGAAACTATTCATGGTATCCATGGAATCCATCATTCCATCTATCCAGTATAGCTGAAATGCCATATATGCTTTATAGGGTGCTGGATGTATCGAACATCAGACCAACAGATTTTTGATGATTAGTGGGGGGGGGCTGGCCGAGGGGACCCCAATTGAAAGAAACTGACTGCATTGGTCAATCTAAAGTCCAATATACACATATATCCTATGACATGAGCCATTGGGGAGATTAGTTCTCTCTATCGTGTATGGAGAACTTAAAGGGGTTGTACGACCCCATATCCATTGACTTTTGATCTCTCTCAGAGTTCGAAAACCCACCAAATTGATAAATTATCCCTTATCTGGTGGATTGCAATGGTTGGACAACCCCTTTAAGACTGCATAATATTAGTACCACTCCATCCAAACTATAATTTCTTTCATCTCAACGTCCATGTTTATACATATCTTATCATGGACCATCAAGAATACTGCAGGAAAAAAAAAATCTCACTTGTTTGTGACTGTACAGAAATTGAAACCCTGTTTAGGCCAAAATGTTAAAAAGTTCAACATTCTCCCCAACAAGGGGGAGGAGGGGGGGGGGGGCAGTATTTGAACTGCAGGAGGATAAGAAGAAAAATAAACTTCAGGAATGGTCCCATTCACGAGTTCCTAACGCCAGCAACACATTGCACGCAGCTGTCTCCAGAAACAAAAAAAAAAAGTAAAATAAATAATGCCGAATCAAAAACGTAAAAGGGGGGGTGGGTGGGATGCCTTTAATCAGGCCGGTGAGGATGCAATCTTAAATCAATTACTTCTACAACTTGTTGACATTTGAGCATTTGGTTTACGCAATTACGGTCTAGAGCTTTAGGCTATGTTCACACGAGCGACACTGCTGCCTATGTCACTAAAGAGTGCTTAAAGGGGTATTACACTTATCCCAAAATATTGGCCGAAATATTCTCAGATATGTGAAGTCAATGTTCTATCACCAGGCATGATGGGGAAGCAAGGAGACCAATACAGGCGGTCCCCGGGTAACGTACAAGATAGGTTTGTTCTTAAGTTGAATTTGTATGCAAGTCGAAACTGTATATTTTATAACTGTAGCTCCAGAAAAAAAACATTTTTTTGCCCCAGTGACAATTGTAGGCTCAAAATTTTTTTGCCGTAATTGGACCAATGATTATCAATAAAGCTTCATTACAGACACCGTACAGCTGATCATTGCAGCCTGGGACTATAGTAACATCCAGAGAGCTTCACCAGAGGTCACAGTGGGAAGAGGGGTCCATCTGTAACTAGGGGTGGTCTGCAAGTCGGGTGTCCTTAAGTAGGGGATCGCCTATATTGTAAAGACAGGTCCGTATGTCTGACATCAGATATGCCGTAAATATTTTGGGTGAGAATATCCCTTTAACCTGTGAACCAATAGATGATGAGATATTATATTCCCATATTGATTACCAACCTTTATTCCATAGTAAACTTGCACTCGGAGAAGTTAAATGGTCCCTAAGTTTTCAATAAATCAGTCGATTAAGATAATAAATCTAAAAGAAAAGTCTATATCAGGCTCTTTTTACTCCTCCATCTTTCCTTCGAAGCTCATACAGGCTCTAAAAACTCTTCCAACTCTGCTTCTAAGCAAGTAAGAGAAGAGTTTTCTATGTGCAGTGTATGGGAGACATCATAGCAGCCAGTCTCCACCACTAGCTCAGAGACAACTAAGAATTAGAGATAGAGCCTGCAGAAGGGAAAACTGCTAAACAATGCACAATACAGGTCATATATGATCCTGCTGATGCTTCTTGTAGAGCAATTGATGGAGAAGGTCCTCTGCTGTCTGTGTGCAGTGTATAGGAGACATCTTAGCAGTTAGTTGGTTAGTTGTCTCTGAGCTGGTGGTGGAGACTAAGAAATACAGATTGAACCTGAGGAGGGAAAAACTGCTAAACACTGGAAAATACAAGTCACATATGATCCTGCTGATGCTTCTTGTAGAGATAGTTATGGAGAAGGTATTCTACCTTCTGTGTGCAGTATATAGGAGACATCTTAGCAGCCAGTCTCCACCACTAGCTCAGAGACAACTAAGAATTACATCTAGAGCCTGCAGAGGGGAAAACTGCTAAACATTACACAATAAAAGTCATATATGATCCTGCTGATGCTTCTTGTAGAGCAATTGATGGAGAAGGTCCTCTACTTTCTGTGTGCAGTGTATATGAGACATCTTAGCAGTTAGCTGTTCTAGCTGGTGGTGGAGACTAAGAAATACAGATAGAGCCTGAGGATGGAAAAACTGCTAAACACTGAATAATACAAGTCATATATGATCCTGCTGATGCTTCTTGTAGAGATAGTTATGGAGAAGGTATTCTACCTTCTGTGTGCAGTATATAGGAGACATCTTAGCAGTGAGTCTCCACCACTAGCTCAGAGAACACTATGAATTACAGCTAGAGCCTGCAGAGGGGAAAACTGCTAAACATTGGGGAAAAAAAGTCATATATGATCCTGCTGCTGCTCCTTATAGACAGAAGGCCCACTACTTTATGTGTACGGTGTATAGAAGACATCTTAGCATCTAGTCTCCTGACATTGGCTCTGAGACACCTAAGAAATCTAATAGAGCCTGCAAAGGGGAAAACTTCTAAACATTAAAAAAAATACACAAATCATATAAATGACATATATGATCTTGTTGATGCTTCTTGTATAGGGTTGCGGAGAAGGTGTTCTATTTTCTGTAAGGTGTATATGAGACATCATAGCAGCCAGTCTCCACCACCAGCTGCAAGACAACTAAGAATTACAGATAGAGCCTGCAGACGGAAAAACTGCTAAATATTGCGGAATAGAAGTCATATATGGATGATGCTTCTTGTAGAGAGTTTTAGAGAAGAAGGTCCGCTCTGGTCTGTGTGTAGTGTATAGCAAACATCATAGCAGCTAGTCTCTAGCCATCAGCTCAGAGTCTTGGTCTTTTAAGATAAACATTCAGCTTACAGAAGGATCAGATTACAGCTGCCTTACACCATATATGATCCTGTTGATGCTTCTTGTAGAGAGAGTAATGGAGAAGCATCTCTACTTTCGGTGTGCAGGGAATAGGAGACATCATAGCAGCTGGTCTCCAGCCACCAGCTCTGAGACAACTGAGAATTATAGATAAAGCCTAAAGAGGGGAAAACTGCTAAACATTGAAAAATACAAGTCATATAATGTCATATATGATCCTGCTGATACTTCTTGTAGAGAGAGTTATGGAGAAACTTTTCTACTCTCCGTGTATAGGTGACATAGCAGATTGTCTCCACCACCAGCTCTGAGACACCTGAGAATTGCTAAATGATGGCTGATTCTTCTTGTAGAGTGTTATAGAGAAGGTCCTCTACTATTTGTGTGCAGTGTATGGCAGCTAGTCTCCAGCCATCAGCTCTTGGTCTCCTAAGATAGAACAGTCAGCTCACAGAAGGAGCATATTACAGCTGCCCATATTAAAAAATGCAGATTGAGAGGAGAGGAGGTGCACAGAATACATATTGCTGCAGCTAATACTAAGTTTCCTATCTCACTTCCAGTACTACATGGATGAGGATGAGCTACAAAACGTAAAGCGCAGTGTGTGTTCAAGGTCCACTACTCATAAAGAACACCACATTCTTAGTGTGTATGGCATAAGCACGTGCATCCATCTATCTGTGTACATCTCCAAGCACGATGGGTGAGAAAGGAACAGTAAGAAGCCCCAATTTTGGATATAGGTGTTAATCCCAGAGGTGGGATATGCCATAAATGTCTAGGAGGAGGACATCTTTTAAAGGAAACAATCAATGAATAAGGGGAGACTAAATGGAAACATTTGGAAGACCAGATATTCCTACAAGACCACATAACGATGACCATATTTCTTCATAGCCCTAGAAGATAACTTTGAGTTGGAGCATTCCCTAAAAGCAAGAAGCACATTCATCACCACTCTAGGGTTTGGAGGTCCAAACTATTTCTAAAGTATATGACGGACATCCATCATGTTCCTGGACAATCTGAGCTGTTAGGAGGATAAACCATGCATGCAATGTATTGGTTAAGAACACCATGTAACTACCATGGGGTCTCTCTGCAGTAGGGACCTTCGAACAACGAGGGTGGTCAACATTCTGATGTTGGGTTGTCCAAACTTACAGCCAAAGCAACAGGAGTCTGTAAAGACCTTACAATCTGTTTACACATTCAATACCGATGTCATTCAGAGACGGGGGATGACCGGGTGCTGGCTGACAGGCCGTTATTTATGGCTTGTCATCACTCATGTCTAATCACTCAATACCATGGCTGGTTCCTCTAACCATGTCCCAACTGGCTCCTACAGCTGACCACACACTACTCTAAAAGGATTCCCTCACACATTCCAAAATTGTCAAGACAACCCAAGGCTCATCCTTTTTTTTTTGTAAAAAAGTTAAGGTTTCATAAAAACACAAAACTTAGAATTTTTAAGCATCTAAAAATACCAACTAATATATATATAAAAACTCATCCATAAACCATGATCGTTTATGGCCTCTCAATTTGGAGGACTGAGCAGAATTACATAGACAGCACCTTTACTTTCAACTATGTAATACTACTTTTCCCCAGTGGAGGTGCTGTAGAAGAAATTGATACTTGCCAGGTCTCCCTTACTAGAATATTGCTGCAAAATTGGGCATTCATTAGAGGTGAAGTATTTTTTTCCCCCCATGCAATACCCCTTTTCTCCTGTGGAGGTGCTCTAAGAGAAATATATTACTTTGCTTCACGTTATTCCTACAATGAGGTCTGGATATTTAAGAGAGAGTTTTTCCTCTGTGCAATACTTATTTTCTCCTGTGGAGGTGCTGTAGGAGCAACTGTTGATAGATTTTAGCCCTGCAGCTCCGACTGGACATTTAATAGAGGTGGAGGTGGCTCCTCCCATATGCAATACTCCTTTTCTCCAGTGGAGTTGCTGTAGGAGACATAGATTACAATAGACTGCTACACATTTTGCCCAAAATTAAATTTGGACATTCATTAGGAGGTGGAGTTTTTTTTTTTACCCATGCAATACTCATTTTCCCCTGTGGAGGTGCTGTAAGTAGAGAAAATAGGCATCTTATTCCTCCAACTGGGTATGAACATTGAACAAATGTTGATTCCCCCCCCCAACAAACCTATGGGTTGTCCTATTCGAAATGTAGAAAGTGACACAAAGCTTAGCTGGGATTTTAGGCAAGAACTAATTTTTTTTTTTGTTTCATATTTTTAATGGTGTTTATTCTTTTTTTTTTTTTTTTTTTTTGGTAATAGAAACTTTTCCGGTTACAAGGCAATGTGTAAGACTAAATAAATTGTACATTTAAAGATTGTGGTATTGGAGTTGTGTCAAAAACTAAAATTTATGTCAACTGTTCAGTGCCTCTAGTGGTGAAAAATTGAACTTCATAATTGGCACATATAAAAATATACTATAGTTAACGGATCCAAAAAATTTTTGGGGATGAATACTGAATTCCTATGTCGAACTGTCGAATTGCAATTTAAAGGCAATCTCACTTGATAACAAGTTAGAAATTAATTAGCACCTCATTAGACTTTTGACGACCAAGCCTAAAGAGCCGCTAAAGAACACTCTAAAACAGGTCACTCAAATGAGCGTCCATATATATTATATATATATATTTATATTATAATTAGGGGGAGTTAAAAGTACGTGATTGGTCAGGGGAGACACCGCTGGCCAATCACAGCCATCGCTAGTAGCTAGGGACATCAATCAGGGGCCGTGCAGCCAATCCGGCAATAGGACTGGAATGAATCGTAACTCCAAACCCAAACTTAAAATTCGGGTCGACTCGTCTCCAATTATAAAAAAAAAATTTCTGGAATGCCATGCCTTTAAAATTAAAAAAAAAAGTGAAAAAAAAAAATCAAAATGCAATAAACAGACCACAAAATATACTAATTATCTGCCCGAGACGGATTTCCCCGACCCTCTAGAATGTGTATAATGTCCCGGTTTAGACTTTCTGGCCGGTTCCCGTTGTTTGAGTAAATAAGAATAAATATTAAGTCTTTTCAGTCAAACACATCGTCTACACAAGTCATTATGAAGTTTTTTTTATGAAATGACACAACAGCTCATTTATCCACTCTCTATGAATGCCATAAATGTGTCACCAATCGCGTCGCTGCCCCCAGACACATACTCTTAGTCACTCGCTCAGAATTTATATTTATTTATTTATTTTTCCACCACGGAGACAGCGAGGCCGAATAGTCACAAAAAAAAATGATGCACGGCTAAAAAAAAATAATATACAAAAGCATCATATTCCGATGTGTCGTCCATGAATAACAGACCAAACCCCCCCCCCCCCCCGACTATAAAACGGTGTCCCGTCTTGTAGCATCCATCACATCCATCTTTATATTTGGGAACAACACTAAGAAATTCATATTTACAGAGAAGGTTTGTTTCTGGTAAAATAAAAAAACACACACACCAGTGGCGTCTGTCAAAAAAAGCAATAAAATAAGATCTAGGAAAACATGGCCGGGTTGTAAATTGGCTTTTTAAAAAGTAATTTTGGAAACTTGGAAATTTAACCTAAAATAAAATACAAATTCATAAACAATGTTGTATAATCTAGAAAATTTCCCCTTCGTAAAAAAAAAAAAAAAAATACACACAGTAAAAAGATAAGAAATGTCAAAGTGGCTGCCAATACGAATTTTCAAGTTGCCAATAAAATACCATATATACTCAAGTATAAGCCTTGTTTTTCAGAACAAAAAAATGTGCTGAAAACCCAAACTCTGCTTATACTCGAGTAAAAAAAAATATAGGTTTTACCAAGTTTTTGTAGTAAAATTAGGGGCCTCGGCTTATACTTGGATCGGCTTATACTCAAGTATATACGGTAACTATATTCCTCAACCGGTTGCCAAACCTCTACATTTCTCTAGTCTTTTGTCAAAATTTCAAACAAATTAGCTACCAGTACTGTAAAAGTACAAATACATAAAATGGCAAACTCTATTGGGTTGGTGCCCCCGATCGATATTTGATTCTGCCCAACTGTTAAAAAGTTTATGTATAAAGTTATTGCATAATCGTGAAGACAATGGCAACTCACTTTCTCTGGGGGGGAGAGATGAGGGGGCACAGGTTTAAATTGCAATAAAAAAGGGGCCGGCCCTCTGGCTAGCACAGGCTAATTTAAATAAAGAACCCCTTTACAAAATATATTTAGTATATAGTAAACAAAAAAAAAATTATTTTTACCAATCACCTTATTAAAATAAATGGTGACAGGCAATTTACTAGGATTACATAAAATTGGATACTAAGGAGGATTGTCGGTTTATTCATAGTGCAGAGGGTAAAAACTTTGAGATGAAAACGTAGAGGATAATAACAAGACACAATACACACACCCATTAGAATAACTACCACTTAGTGTCCACCGCTTCATCGTCCCAAAAAGGAAATGACTAAATCAGCCAATCACTAGCTAGTGTTGTGATCCAACCTCTACTCATGATTGGTTGATTGGTCATTTCCTGTGTGTCGACAGGAAACAGGAAGTAGACCCGGAAACTATTGTCGTTGGTGGGGGATCTTTAAAACTGGGATTAATGTTAGATTCCTGCCCATTTTAACCCTTTGTTTAAATTTTATCCCAGACGGGAAACCTTCAATTTGCACAAAGCCAACAGTAAATATCATGTTAGTTGAAAAGTGTTATCGAGGGCGCAGCCAACGTGAAACACATATGAAAAAAATACACCAGTCTTATAAAACCCACAAAAAAATATAAACAGTAAAACAATGAACTTACTTACCCAGGCAATTGTGTCCATCGTGTGCCAACATAAATCCATCATAGCACGTACATCTATAATTCCCCGGGATATTGATACATTCATGAACGCATCCGCCAGTGTAGTCGTTGTCACATTCATCAATATCTGAAAAAAAAATTGGGATCAGTACCCATCAAGAAGGTAGCAATAACAACTTTCACAAGAGTCAGTATAGGCCACAGTGTTTGAGGTAGATGAAGAACACCGCCTGAACTAGTTTAAAAAAATTGTAAAAATTATAAATTTTTGAACTCGAGACGGCCATTTTGAATTAAAAAGGGTTTTTTTTTTAATTCTACTTATATACAATATCTTTACTTTTCAGTCCTGTAAATGCCCCTGCATATAATTTTCTCTACAATGTAAATGGCCATTTTGTGATCTGCCCGTGGTACACACTGAGGACAGGGTATTGGGGAAACAAGAAACCCAAGAAATTCGGCTCTTAAAGGGGTTGGCTACTTTTCAATAAATATCTTCCATTAGACATATCTCTGTATGTATATGTAGCTGTGTATTGGCCTCCTTTGAAAGCTTCAGCCTTCCCTTGTTCTCGCCATGCTACCCTCAGCATATATACACAGCCTCCTCTCTCTCACTCCCCTAGGCTGCCATTATGGCGTCTCCCAATGAGTTTTTCTTCTCACAGCCCCTCCTCACTGCTAGATACAGGAAGAGGGGTGGAAAAAGCAGGATGAGTCATAACTCTCCTGCTACAGCTTCTCCCATTCATCAGAGCTCAGACATGTAAACAAAGAATCACAGAGAGTCTGCACACAGCACAAAAGGTAAATAGTAGGACTGCAGAATCACTTGATGAACATTTATGGATCATCTACAAGGCAGTTAAGGCACATGAGCAACTTATGTAAAAGAGTGGTCAACCCTATTAATAGTTAGGATAAAAGGTATGTCAAATTTTACATTGGTGGGGTGGCCAATCTAAAATTTGATGGTGCCATTCTCTTATACAACACCACAAGAGTTCATTGTCACACAGCACACTTAAACCCAACTTCATTCACTTCTATGGGACTACCAGGAAGGTTGGCACCTGGCAGCAGCGGTCACCAGATTCAGGCACTTCCAGACCGGTAGGAAATGTCAACAAGCAGATGAGATGCCGGAACTGGAACAGGAACAGGAACAGGATTGGTAGATTTGATTTTTATTGGCTGCCCTGAAAATAAGCTGTGTAACTGCTTTAAGTGTCACCTACAACCAAATCCCAAATATGTGTACAATTATATTACAGGCAGTCCCCTACTTAAGAACATTTGACTTACAGACAACCCCTGCAGTTAAAGGGGTATTCCCATCTGGGCATTTACATTTATTTAAATTCATTTGCCTTATGTAAACATTTCTTCAATTAGATGTTAGTTAAAAAAATGTTCCTGTGTGAAGATAATTTCTTATAAATGTAGCCATGTTGTCCCTTAGAAACCAGATGGCTTCCTTGGATACGACCATGTCACACTCTGGCAGCGGTGGCCAGACTTGCGCTATAGAGTCCTGCCGGACCACCAGGATTCAGCAATCATTACCACAGGACGGCTGTAGGACCTGCAGTAACTCCCGGACATTTTATATACAAAAACCTTTTGTTTCTTTGTGCACTCAATCCATCAGAGGTGGTCGTATCCAAGGAAGCCATCTGGTTTCTAAGGGACCACATGACTACATTTATGAGAAATTATCTTCACACAGGAACATTTTTTTTTAATAACATCCAATTGAAGAAATGTTTACATATGGCAGATTAATGAAACTAAATGTGAGTGCCCAGGTGAGAATACCCCTTTAAGCTTTATTATAAATGCTAGTTCTTATGACAATCCAACATTTTTAAAATCCAAAAAAAGACCAAAAAATTTGGTTGGGGTTACAACTATAAAATATACAGTTCTAACCCGGGGACTGCCTATATATCTTGTTAGGCAATAGGTTACAGTTAATAACAAAACTAGAGATAGAAGAGAAAATACGAATGTGTATGTTAAATGGCCTGCGAGCCAACCATTTGTTTGTATGTTTACTCAAAACGTAAAATAAAAAAAAAATTAAAATAAAAAAAAAAAAAGAAAAAGACAAAAAAAAAAAATAATAATAATAATAATAATAATAATAAAAAAAGGAAAGAAAAAGAAAAAAAAAACACAAGGAAAAAAAGGGGAAAAAAAAGGATTAAAAAAAAAGACAAAAGACAAAAAAAAAGAAAGAAAAAAAAGGAAAGAAAAAAAAACACAAGGAAAAAAAAAAAAAGGGGGAAAAAAAGGATTTAAAAAAAAAAAAAAAAAAAAAAAAAAAAAAGAAGAAGAAGGAATAAAGAAAAATACTACAAGAAGAAAATAAGAACAAAAAGCTGGAATGAAAGAAAAAAAAAATACAAGAAAGTAAAAAAATAAAAACGAAGAAAAAAGTGCAAAACAAGAAAAATAATTGGCATTTCATGCCACATGATTCCCGCTTCGTGAACGTTGGCAAAAAAAATTGCATATAAGATAACAATACTTTACAACGAATGGCATTCAGAAGAACAGCGCCATCTAGCTGCCAATATATCATGAATTAATGAAATTAATGTCAATTAATCAATTCATCTTAAACTATCAATTAGGTAAAAGCCGCCGTCCCTGTAACTTGGCGCGGCACGGGCCGTGATCTAATCTCAGAGCATAAAATCTTTTTTCGCTGGGTAAAAGCGAACGATAAATGAAGGACGTGCACGCTCACATTTTTGTGCTGGTTCATCGAGATTTTATTTTGCCACGCTGTGAATGAACTCAAATTCCTTTGTCTGTGCCAACCACGTCTGGCATCCAGGAGGCACTCAGAAAGATTATTTTACGACAAAATAAAAACATTTTGGGTTTAGGAGACATAAACTATAACAGTCTACTGGCTGCCAGGATCTATAGAGTCTTATGAGGGGCTCATTGTAGGGGTCATCCAGCTCCAAAATCCACCCACAAGTCAAAGAGTCATTGTGTAGGGGACCCTATAAGCTTTTTAAACATACCGTTCCCGTTTCCCTGCAACCTATCGTTTTTCGAGAAAATTCCATTGTTATCTTTTATGCAAATAAGCTTTTTGGTGCACTGGAGGCGGAGCATTTCTATTGAAGATGTCATTTATGGTGTCAAGCTCTAAAATGGGTAGACAGGCAGACATGGCCCCCCCCCGCTCCATTCCACCAAAAAGCTCATTTGCACAAAGAAAACTTTATTTTCTAGAAAACGAACAGGAGTTGAGAGTCAAGATGCCCCTCACCCGTCACTGGTTTTGAAGAAAAACAAAAATAATTGGGCCTACTGAATTTTTACTTTGCCTATCCCGATGAGCCGTAGGGGATTATAATATAGGTGGTTTGGGTGGTAGCCCAGGGCCCAAGCCTTCTATGGGGCCTACGGCCACCGAAACCACTCACCAAATGTTATACTGAGAAGGACCTTCACCCATGAAATCCTCATACACCTGTTAATGCTTTTAAAACACATGAACACAAGAGCCATTTCAGCCCCCTTGAAGGTCCTCCAAAAGGTCCTGAAACCTCAGATTGAAAGGAGGTAGAAGGGACACATCATCCATTCCCCAAAAAGCTGATTCTAGTACCAGATGTATGAAATGACTTGTAGTGGCTATAATATTCATACAACTCAGGGCCCATGGCAGTCTTAAGGGGTTGAGAACCTAGTGAGATTACACTTCGGCGCATGCGCAGGATCTAGCATGGGATCTGAGGTTAGGCGGTAAATCATTACCTGAGGGCGTGATAGGGGTAAAGAGTGTGTGACTAGTTGAATTTCACCTGCACCCATAGTGACTCATCAATAATAAATTGCCATGGGGCACATTGTTCCCGACACCAAAAATGAATCGGTCTATGCTCCGCCTCCCATTTCCCACCGTCCCTCCTGCCATCGGTTCATTAAGACTCCAGTCACTGGTCTGAAACAATGGACATCACTGAGGGCACACCTAATCACAACAGAGAGTCCATTGACCCCCGACACTTCTTGCCCAGCTCGAAATATGGGTGAACAGGGAGCAGGATCAACGGCAATATTGGGAGCCAGAAGACGGTAAGTACAGATAAGCCATCTTCAGATGTGGCGACAACCTATTCTTCTTTCCCCACCAAAAATATATTTATGCTCCGAGTGGGTGTACGCAGCGTGAACATCGGCGGGATCCAAAAGGGGAGCCAAAATGGAGAAGGTAAGTCTATGCTTTAATTAGGGGCTGGAGCAAGGCAAGTACACTTTTGGAGGTGGGAAGGGGGGGGGGGGGGGTAACACCAGTCTTAATATTCCCTCCAGGGTCCCGGATCTACAAGAGGGATCTAGAAAGAGAAGAGTTTTTAAGTTACCGACAATGGAGACGCAGAGGTCAACCCAATGTAAAACTTTTGGAATCTTCACCTTATGCCCTAGTAGGTAGAAGATCTCACGGTTTCTTGGTGGGAAAAAAAAAAATAAATAAAACTGCAAAAATATTTTGCGTGTTATTTGTGAAAACTTTCGACATTAAAAATAATCGCTCGGTTTCAAGCTGGCAGCCTAAACGGTGGCGGTGGTTCCAGTAAAAGTGTGACTGGTCCGCCCATTAGGAAACACGACGACCACAATCACAACCTCAGTGAACTTCCTTTCCACCCGGTCTGGTGAGTCATGCACCCTTCGGGCCCCCCCCCCCCCCCAGCTCCCATGATTTATATCTCAGCTTCCCAATAGTTGAAAGCTTATTGCTATCCTGGACGTCCAAGTATGTTATTTGTTCGGAGAAAAGGTCTCTGCAATTATGGTTACACAATCTCCAACCTCGCTGCCAAATAATAGATTTTTAAGTGTTTGAAAGCATTGGACTCGCAACAAATCGGGAATCAATTACTTGACACAAAGGGCTGCTGTTATTGTAGGCACCGGCCCCCGAGATAATTTGTTTTCTGTATTATCCTCTACCGTGAGGGAAGTGCTCTATATCGGGAGGTTTTCCTGCAATGCCACATCCAATTATTGGTCTTCTAACTCTCCGCTAAGCTCTGCATGAAACCAAACTCCAAAATACTCTGCTTTTTTCCCCTCTAAGTGAACCACAGAAGTAATATTTAAACCACCCACCCCTCTAATTTAACAGATCCTTGATCCAATAGTGCCAGGGTAGGAAACATTGCTTATTCTGTAAATTTTTGGGCAGCCAAAACCTCGGAATTATTGACGTTTTTAGCATTGTCTGGAGATGGACATGGGCAGCGGGTTGCCCGAGAGAGGAGAGGGCGGCGAGGGGCCCAGAGAGCGAGGAGAGGGCGGCGAGGGGCCCAGAGAGCGAAGGGCGGCCGTAGATGGCCCAGAGAGCGAGGAGAGGGCGGCGAGGGGCCCAGAGAGCGAGGAGAGGGCGGCGAGGGGCCCAGAGAGCGAGGAGAGGGCGGCGAGGGGCCCAGAGAGCGAGGAGAGGGCGGCGAGGGGCCCAGAGAGCGAGGAGAGGGGCGGCGAGGGGCCCAGAGAGCTGGAGAAGGGCGGCGAGGGGCCCCAAGAGCGAGGAGATGGCGGCGAGGGGCCCAGAGAGCGAGGAAGGGCGCGAGGGCCCAAGAGCACGAGGATAGGGCGGCGAGGGCCATGCGGCGAGGAAAGGGGCGGCGAGGGGCCATGCGAGCGAGGAAAGTGGCGAGGGGCCATGCGAGCGAGGAAAGGGCGGCGAGGGCCATGCGAGCGAGGCACGAGCAGCACGGCCCTTGCGACTGGGGAAAGGCAGCGAGGGGCCCTGCGAGCTAGAAAAGGGCAGCGAGTGGGCCCTGCGAGCTAGAAAGGGCAGCAAGGTACCCAAGAGAGAAGAAAGGGCAGCACGCCGGGCCCGATTGGGAAAGGGTAGAGGGCCCTTATTCCAAATGAAATCTCTTCACACAATTAATCTTAGTCTTTAGGCTTTTATATACACGATTTTTATTTGTTCCATATCTTATGACGTTTGATCTAGTTGTTTTAAGTTCTTAATGGTCCTCACCTGGGTCCTTTATGGACTGTTGCCACTAGATAACAGTTTTTTTCTCCTTTTGCCGGATCTCTTGAGGGAGAACCATACCTTTCTAAGTCCATCTCCCCCTCTTAAAACAACCACCCATTTAGAAGATCATCTTTTCGCTGCAAATTTTGGGTGACCCTCTGAGAGTTGTTACACTGAACACATAGAGGAACATTCATATATAATCCAGCTTTACTTTCCACAAATAAACCAAATCGAAATATTTTCGTGTAACATTCAGTTCTATGTTAAAAATTAGAGCGATTTCTTGTAAAACCCGGGGAGATAAAACCTACAGATGTCAGATCAGAAAAAACAGCAGCAACCGAAAGAGAAGAATCAAAAGGAAACCTGCGCGCGGTTACGTGCCCTGCAGATATCCACGTTCTGTTCTGAAATCTCACTTTACAGTTCAAAGAGGAGAAAGCCCTTGGTTTAATTATTAATTAAGGGGATGTCAGGATAATGAACAATGGCAATTACTGGGTCAAGATCTAATTTTTTGATTTCCAAACTTGACTCCATTGCCACTACCTGTGTATTCATTACCCATAAACCCCCCAGGGCAGAACATGCAGCACGGCGAGCGATCGTTCATGTAAACAGATTACAAAAAAAAACAGTTTTTGTCAAAATTAAAGGGAAAGTCCATTCTCTAAAGTGACTGAATACTAAAATACACCATCTCTATTACTTAAAGGGACAACAGATTTAACCCCGTTAAATTCCCCAGCCCCATCAGGTAAGGGATGAAATGTTCAGGAACAAAATTTCATGTCCAGCCATGAGAAACTTTGATTCTTCATTCATTAAACCATATTTAAACATCCGGTTGCAATAAAATCCAAATCAACGCGTTCAAGCAGATAACCTGCTCTTATTCATGACTGAGGGGATGAATTCCCCATTGTATGAGAAATCTCCCCCGTTTACCTATAAAAAAAGAACTTCTTGAAAGTCATGAGCAAGATGAGCAAGAGAGAGTCCTTTTTGCCTGAATGAGATAAGTTTGAGGCTGCAGGGGGAGTGTCATTGACATACTATAGAACCGCAGGTGGGGGGGGGGGCATCTAGTAGCTGCTGGTGTCATAGTAAAAGAGAAGATCTCATCAGCTCATGATTCTGGAGTTTACAGACTGGGATGCAGACAATGAATAAACAGGAAGGGATCTTCATCTGCACTCACATTTTCACTATTCGTTATGGGCCCTGATCTATATCTCACAGATACATCATATACCTGGAGAACTAGTAGCAGAATATCATCATCAAACCAACTCTTCACTCTTGACTGGAAAGTAGACTCTTCAATCTTACTTGTACAAAAAGTTTTCCCAAAGAAGACTCAGGTCTGGCGCCATTTGGGTCAAAATTTAGACCCTTGCCCAGGTTTTATCAAGTCTTGGTGGTGCAGTCAAGAACCTCATAGACCAATGGGGTGAACTTTGTCAAGACACTTGGAGGTGGAAGTATAAAGTTCACCCCACTTTGTCCACAATAATCTGACTCGAAACGCGTCTTCAGCATTATGTAGAGTGGAGACCCAGATTTGCTTACATTGGGTCCAAATTTAGACCCTTGCCCAGGTTTTATCAAGTCTTGGTGGTGGCAGTCAAGAACCTTGTGGACAAAGTGGGGTGAACTTTATACTTCCACCTCCAAGTGTCTTGACAAAGTTCACCCCATTCGTCTACGAGGTTCTTGACTGCCACCACCAAGACTTGATAAAACCTGAAATTTGGACCCAATGTAAGCAAATCTGGGTCTCCACTCTACATAATGCTGAAGACGCCAATGTAAGCAAATCTGGGTCTCCACTCTACATAATGCTGAAGACGAGTTTCGAGTCAGATTATTCACATCGTACAGTAGGAGACAAAGTGAATCGAGCCCGATACGAAGCCTCGTTCAGCCATTTCCACCCGAACGCACATAAATGTCCATGGCAAAGTAAACCTCTCAGACATACAACTGTAACTATTAACTTGGCCACGTAACATGAATTCCACACAATTTTGTTACAGCCTTCGACTTTGAAGTGACCATTCTAGACCTGGTGCTAAAGTGTACTTCAAATATATAAAAATCTCCCGAGACACATTCCAGCCCATGACTGGACAATATGCTGTGCAGTAAAAAGAACACGTCATAAAAAAATAGACACCGAAAATATCCAGAACAAAAATGGTTCTTAGGGGTTGTCCTCTCTGGACATCGAAATTTAGATTTCCAAGAAATCAGTTCGGGGATCAGGGGTTTTCTCAGAGGGAAGCTTGAAATGGAAGCACACTCAGGATATCCTCACCTCAGAATGATCACTAGGTTTAAGGACAGCCCCTTTAAAGGGGTTGTCCAAAGACAAAAGTTTAGCCCCAATTTACATGATGTGGATTGGAACCTCCACGTAAGATCGTAAGAACATCTCCTAGAGTTGACTGGTGTTGGGACTTCTTATATGGTCAAGTCTCAAGGGTTGAGACAGTCAGTCATACAGGGCACCTAATCTGAAGGTGGCACCATTGGAGTGATGGTCTAGGCCACCAGATTTTTTTTTACCCTGATCTCACATTTGGCAAATAGACTTATGGAAAGTCAGTTGCCAAAAAAAAAAAAGAACACCACTAAATTATGGAAGTGATATGACCGAGTGACCATATAACAACCAAAACCCACAAATTCATTGCGAAGTGCCAACATGGCAATTATTGATAACTGCCCTGCCACAATTGTATCGGCATCCAGAGGTTAGCAATACAGTTGAAGTATGGGAGGCAAAATTCTAATTACGAGAGGAGAGGAAGGATCACAGGGACGCGGCAGGACCTCCAAAGATGATCCAACCCTCACGAAATCCCAGGCAACCCAGGATCGGTCACTTTTAAATAGCGCGGAGTGAGGCATGTCGTAGGCAGGTGGATCCCTTGAGGCCTCGGCGTGTGCACAAAGAAGGCTCCGAGTGCCACCTCTAACACCTTTGCCATAGGTTCACCACCACTGAATTATGCCAATGTTATTTAGGCGCTGTATTGGACACAATAAAGTACCGTACAGGGAACCGTCCAGTTATGGCATCAAAGGAGTCGAAATTTGTGAAAATATCTTTTTTACAAATTTTCTTCAGCCTTTTTCAATGAAGTTACCGCTACCATTATTCCTACAACCACCATTACTAACGCCATTTACGCACACCACTACCACATTTGCTAGGCCACTGTATGGAAAATATACCTATATATAACCTTCTTTGAGCTTCCTTCTCATGACTGCCCCATCTACTCTTAAAAGGGGTTGCCCTTTAAGTTAACCCTTATCCAGAGCTAAATTGTTGATAGATGGGCGTCTCAGTGATTGGACCCACATGTTTTTCAAGAAAGGGGATGATGAATAGAGCAGCGAGTCGTGCGTAGTCTCTATGGCAGGGATGAGGAGGTAGATGGGCGGCGTATTGGGCCATCTCCATCAGTTCCATAGAAATTGGCCTGCCAACTGTGCGACCAGCCGATCCATACTTTTGAGGTGCAACAGGGATAAAAACGGATCCGTGGAACCCCACTCATTAGAAAGTAAGCCCCTATCTTGTGGATAGGGTCCAACTTGTTATCAAAGGACAAGCCCTTTTAAAGGGATTGTCTTAAAGAGTCCACGGTACAAGAATTCACCTGTTGAATCCTCATCATTTCGGGTTCTCCTTGCAGGCGTTTGTTCACCTGGCTGTAGGTCTCATGTGCTGATGGTATGTCTTCACCCCAGTCAGGTAAGTAAACCGTGGTGGTGGAGAATTCATCAGGTAAGTAAAGCTTGCATGATCCCCTTTAACTTGTGCATATTGGGGGGGGGTTCGATGGTAAATCTTGAGTATTCCTTTAAGATTCTAAAAAAATGGCTCAATACCCATAGATATAAGTACAGAAGTAGCACACGTATACTTCCATATACATCTTGTGAATGTATGGAGAAGTCCTGGCCAGGAGGAAGGTTCTGCGGCTGCATTACAGGAACATTTTCTATTTGTCTGGTCGAAATGATGAATTAATCATTGACCGCAGAGTCTTTCAGTTGCTACGGGAGACGTTACTAATTGCCCAGGCATTAAAAACCTCATAGAAAAACATTTAGGCCGAAGAATTTAAGTAGAGGCCGAGCCCCCGTGTAAAGTATGATTAATTACTGCGGAGAACACGTGAACTTTCCTGTTTGCGTAGAGAGTGCCCCCTCTCCTACCGGACTTCACACCATAAAACAAAGAGAAAGTATGTGAGGGTGACAGCGGCAGTCTCCAAAAAATTCCACAATTCTCCATGTTGGGGTCCAGTTACGTCTTGGAGGGTTATGTGACTGGTCTTGAAGATCAATTTTTATGGTCCTATTTGGGATCTTGGCGATCTATTAGAAGGAACTAAAGGGGCCACTAAACCCATTGAATGGGATGTTTTTTAAGTTTTTTTTCAGATGGTGGGCATGTACAGGGTAAGGCTGCATTCACACAAATGTAATGGGGACGTATATATACGGCCGATATACATCCCCCATACACTTCTATGGGCTCACGGCCCTGTACGTGCGGCACTGTACCGCTCCGTAGCCCGGGAAAAGATAGGACATGTCCTATTTTTTCCCGTATTATGGCACCTTGCGCCATAACTTCCTACGGAGAGGTGGCGGGGGTGAGTGTCACTCACCTCCTCCTCCTCTCCCCGCGCTGCCGTGTGCGCGCCGTGCCACGGTGCGGCGGGCACACGGCAGTGTGCATGTAGCCTAAATGTTACCTAAATTACTGTACCACTATGTATTTTATTGAGCTGTTGACAAAAACCCTGCAATCTTTGATTTAATGGAAGTTGTATACATCCGGCAGAGCTAACTCCCCCTACTGGTGGCTTTGGGATGTCAAAAATTTAAACAATTCTTTTATAGCAGTTGACCTATTAAAAATCAATCAACTATCCAGACAACGATTGCTAGTACGTAGTTCAAATGATGAGATCCCCATCGATACCAAGAATCAAATCATACATTAATAAAACTTGATTTTTGTTACAACTGAAATGTAGTCAGCCCTTTAGGTGCCGGCATTTAGCAACAATTAGGTGGTTAAAATTGGGAACATTTAGGCTCTGCAGGGCTGCCAAAAATTGCCAGCAATTTGCATAAAGCCCACCAATACAAGCCAAACTTTGTACAAGTGCCAAATTGTGGGACAATTGTTAACTATGGATTGAATCGGATAGAACAAGTTCCAAGTCTAGAATGTGGGTTTGGGCCAAAGTCTACGGTCAACTTTATCCTCTGAGGGCCAATGGGCCGCAATACGTCCATCTTTTCATCAAAGCACCAGAACCTTTCCAATATTTGAAAGAACTTTTAGGAGGTCCCCCTAAAATGCCCAGTATTGACGACTTCTGGGAGTCGGCTTAACCTTTGCTACATTGAATTCTGTGGGACTTGATTCAAAGGAAGGGACGATCTTGAAAGTTGGCAAAACAGGGGAGCTAAGGGCAACTTGTCAGACCCCCGCGATATAAGATATTTAGCCCTTATACCGAGATACACGTTCTGAAAGGTAAAACACTTTTTAATGTTCTGCAAACTTGTAGAAAGCAAAATTTTTCTCGCTCATATTGCTGGTAATTCAGAAAAATCAATTTTGCGCTGCAGATATCCAATCTGTTGGAATTTTTCCCCAATCTCATTTCAGACTGAGCCAAACCAGGCATAGAGGAGGAAAAAAATAGCCGGGATTACAAGGAGACAGAGATATATAGTGAGGTTTACCAGAGAGCATGAGCTGGGCTTCTGAAGCACAAGCATTTTAAGGCTTAAGGACCCCTTTGATGTGGACGGCATTAAATAGACGGAGATGGAGCTGCTCGGCTGAAGGTTTCTGTACATCTCGATGACAAAGTGTTTTATTAATTTGTATGGAGTCATAAATATGGACCCAGCCGCCAGACAAGGGGGAGAAGGGCTGAAAGGTTATACAGTGATTAACCAACACACAAATTCATCACATCCAGGTAGCCCACATACATTTTTTCTTAACAATTTGTGTTGCATCAATTCCTCCGTTACTTTTACTACAAATAGATGAATAAACGGATAACTAGCTGGTACCAGTAGGTAGTGTGCCCCTACAAACCCTAGCACAGTCCAATTAGTGATACGTATGCAGTAACCCACCTCCAACTAGAATCCCCCAGTTCAGAAATTCCAAGAAGGAATAATAGAGGGACATGAAGTAGTAAAAATGTAAGGAAAATTATTCCCGGATGAATTATTCAAGTAGTTAAAACAGACAGGGTTCTGGAGTTGGAGACGGTGACTATTTTGGTGGAGTCTTGATAAAATGGACCGACTCCGAAAACTTATAATAAAATTATAAGAATTATGAAATTTCCTTTAAAAGTCTCTTCCATTCCCAATCTAAGGCTTTAGGCCAGGGGTGAGCAACGATTATTGGGCCAAAGGCCGCATTGTCTACCACTCAACTTGAAGGGGCGCATCAGTAACCAGCACCCTAGAAGAACCAACAAACTCATTACAGCACAAAATGCTGAATTTATAAATACCACAGAACAGCAAGAAAATAGCATCCTAGAAACCAAATATTGCATAATAAATGGAAGATAATAATAAGCATTGGAGACCCCCAGAGTAGACAACAATAATCATGGAAAGACCCACGGAGCAAACTGTAATAATACTGTAGACACTCCGAGCAGACAAATACTGGCCCAGTGTCAGGAGTTTGGACACAGAGCTGAGAGGACCGGGAACAGCAAGTACTTCTAAGCAGCACTCACCCCTACCCAGCCTCCTGGAGCAATGAACGCTTCCATCAGGGCTCAATGGACTGTCAGCACGATATGGCCCGCAAATGAAGGTTTGATAGGCCGCATGTGCCGTTTCAACACGGGTTGTGCACCCTTGATCCCCCTTTTAGTTGAGATGAATGTGTGTTGCACTTTATGTACATGCTCAGGAGTAAATCTCCCCTGCTACAGAGTATTAATAATAATAATTCTTTACTTATATAGCGCACACAGATTACACAGCGCTGCACAGAGCTAGCCAAATCAGTCCATTGGAGGAATAATTTCAGCACTGCTGAGTAACCAGGAAAACAGGACTGTGGATTTGGAGTCGGTGACCATTTTCCTGGACCTAGAGTCAGAGTAGAAGTTAGGGAAATTGAGTAGTTTAGCTTACTGACTCCACAGCCACGAAAACAGATGCCGGCATGTCCTCTTTATTATAATAGTGATGCAGGCTATTAAGTATACTGACATGGTGTAAGGCCATCCATGGAGGGGAGCGAATGGCAGGGTTTAATATCAACAGGGAGTAAACATGGCAAGAAGTTTTCAGAAGTCTGCAAGGAGGACAAAACTGATCCTAAATATTAACGCAGTACAAGGGAGACACTCAATAAAAATGAAAGGAACTTCTCAGAAGCCGTGGTCTCATCATTTGAACGGTTACAGATCCAGTATCAGAGTTGACTGCAATCACGAATCCTAAAAAAAAATGGAATAAACTGCTCACCACTGTGGGCTATAGTAGATCCTGTCTTGAGTATTCTGATGTGTAAAACAACATAGACCTTACAGCTACTTGGAGTGATCAGTTCATTCACTCTGGAGTCATGGTGAAGGAAGCAACATATACCGTATGTAACGGGTTAAAGTGGAACTCTATACAAGTTTGGTTCCTTTACATTATCCATAGCCAAACTTCCCAAATAAGAAGGGTTTGCCTGCAAAGAATGGGAACATCTGTGAACGGTGCCAGGCTATTGTGCTATTAGTGGCAACGCTATGGGACATCACAGGTAGTGGATGGTGCCTCACTATGGGGGTTTTCGTGGACGGTGCCAAATTATAGAAGTATCTGTGGACAGCATAACATTATGAAGGTCATCTGTAATGGTAGGTATCAGGGCTGGCGCCAACACTGGGCATGCTTGGGCATGTGCTGGGGCCCAGGGCTGCTGGGGGGGCTCACATAAAGCTGCACATAAGGAATCCATAGGGGTGAGCGGGGCGGTTTCTAATGAATACATAGGGTGTGAGGGGGCTTTATATAAAAAATAACCATGAGGTGGCTGTTTGGGATGATAAACTAGGGAATATTTTAGGGAACAGGAGATTGTTTTAGATTCTGGGTCTACTGAAACCTGGAGCCAACCCTGGTAGGCATCAGTGGTTATTGCAGTGCCATGGGATATCCATGGTGGATGTTTTGTTATGGGGTTTCAATGTGACAGGTGGCACTCTTTGGTAGAAAAAGTAAAGTGGGCACTAAAGAGAACATGATGTGCTAACGGTAAATGTATTCGGAGTTTGTTGCACTGGTGAAATTCGCCAAACGATCCACAGAAATGGATGTTTAGAGAAGTGTTCACACTCCAGGATAAATGGGAATTCTGCCTACACCCTGCAGATGAAATTTTTCCTGTTGCTTCCGATATAGGACAGAAGTATAAACTGCACCTATAATGCCATGCATTACCGCAATAATGGCGTGCAATATACCGAAGTAATCCGGCCTATCACGGAGGAGATATAGCATTGCCTTCAAGAAAAAAAAAAAAAAAAATCAAATTAATCAACGTCTAAAGTCAAACGCTAAACATACCAGCGGGTCAGGAAAACCTAGACGTCACATTCCTCGCCGTCTCCTTGCAAAATACCTCTCCCGTCATCTCAGCTAAGTAATGTTATTCATTACAAGTACTTAACAAATAGGCCGCAGCCTTACAGACAGGTAAAAATAACTCACAATTACCAGTTTGTCACCCAAAACCGGGAGACGTAAATAAAAATCACCGCAATTAGAAATCAACGCCATTTTTTTATCCAGCAGCCAATCAACGTTCATTTGCTTTCCCTCCCCAGGTCTATAAAGTTTAGTGCAGACGGATAAAAAAAAAAGCATGGTGTTCATAGAAGCCAATCAGATGGCAGATTTATTAAGTTCCCTGCGCTATAGAAAATGAAAGCTGCTCTCTGATTGGTTGCTATGAGCCACTCTACCTTTACCCATAGAAACCAACTACATCAATGTACAGTTAGTCAACAAAAAGCCACTTAATCTTTATTAATAAAAAATAATCCCTTTAAGTTATATAATAAGTTCTGAAATATTTTTGGTTGATTTTAGGTTTCACATTTTAAAGATCTCTGCTTTCTGTCAGTGAATGGTTAGGGGCAGCACTGGGTTATAAAGGGCTGTGTGATGGGATGCAGCATTCTTAAAGGGAATTTACGGCTGAGAGACTATATCTACCAGAATTTTCAAACATATTCATTGGTTATTATTAAAGGGATATTCCCATTTCAACCATTAGGAATTGAGATAAGAATACTTGTACATTTGCCTGGTGAGCAAAATCACAAGAACAGACAATTTCTGGAAACGGCTAAGCTAAACCAGCTTGGTTGCTTCCATTATTTCCATAATTCCGGCTATTTCTAGCCCTAGAACATGCATAGCAATAAAGAGATGAGATGGGGGGGGGGATGTGTCCTAAACTGAAATCTGTCCAAAATTGCTCCAAAACCTCTTCTATCACCTAAAAGGTACTTATCTGGACATTTTCATGATATTCAGCAAGAATGTTTCCACACACTGACAGAAAGCAGAGGTCTTGAACACAATGAGGAAAAGAAAGACTGAGTAAAAAAGGAAGGAAGATTTGCCATTTCCTAAAAGCAAAAACCCCTTTATTACGTAAATGACCAAGTGCTGGATGTGAGATACATAGTTAAATTACAATTAAACCTAGACAGACTGAAGCAAATCAGAAAAGACAGAAGCATCCCCTGCTTGTTCAGCATCTGCACAGTGCTCACACTGCGAACATTTCTCTTTAATCCAGAAATGCCAACAGAACAATAATTGGCCACAGAGACATTAGGGGTGACGGTGGACTTGAGTACCCTATGGACCCCCGGGTCATACACAAAGCACATAGTGCAGCAGACTATGTCCTGAACATGGGGTGCATGCGCGGTGAAGGTTTGATTACTGACCACTGCTTCATTATGTGGAAAGGTCCCAGCGGGCTCAAGTCACCATAACCCCAACCTAAATTAACGTAAAAAGTTATGGGAGCCTAAACCACAGCTGTATGAGGGATTGCTGCCGGTTTAGGGTACCTATACTTATTGAAAAGTCACCATTAAAAGATTTTCAGGGGAAGGAATAGGCTTAAAACACTAGAAAATTAACTTAACCCCATATCAACAGACAGCATGGGTTATAACATACAGATTGCGGGGCAAATGACGTTTGAACCAAGAATCCCCAAAAGAATAGAGCTGGGCAGGATTTTGCTGGATTTTCAGGATTTCTAGAAAGTCGAGTAAAATAGCAATGTTGGTAGATACACAGCTTTCCAAGAAACAGAGAATCTTTAGCAACATGATGTAAGAGGTCAAGGTTACAGCTTCCGAGACACAATGTAATGTGATATTGCGCCATTTTTGATCTGGCATAACGGAGGTCTCTGTTTAGGTATCAGGTCCCGATGCCATAACAATACAATCAACAACCATTATAAAAAGGGGCATAATGAAAAGCACTGGGGCCCAACACACAATTGAGAAGGGGGCCCCCAAGACAACCATTGGTGACAGGTTACCCCTGTACTATATCACATGTAACCAAACACAACTTTTTAGACATTATTAAATCTAGACTAAAGATATATTGACTTTACTTCTATCGAGGTGTGGAGGCCATTTTGGGTAAGTCCAAACAGAAAGCGCAGCCATATTCATTGCCTCTAATAAAAGAACTACTCAAAAAATTATAGTAAAACTGTAAACTTATCACAATTTTCTCCTAACAACAAAATGAAAAAATTACCAAGAGGGAGATTCGAGGGGGACAGGCAATAAGGGGGAACTTTCTGTTTCTACTTTGGCTCAAATTGGCACCATAAAAATAAAAAGGCACAAAATTTTGGCCTCTGATTTCCTCACTTATGACCAATTTTATATTTTAGTTGAAATTCTCTTTTTGGTAAAAATTGCAGAAATTTCCCCAGCAGGTGACGATGGAGGTAATCTCTATGTGTATCTGACTAAAAAAACTACAAAGCCATAGATTGTCAAGAAAACGCACGTCTTGGAGATCTGAATCCGCAGTGTGAACAAAGACTTTAGATTTACTTGGGTATTCCGAAGTTGTTTTTTTTTGTACACCAACAAAAGCTGCTGTGTCTGTATAAACGGATCTATCACATGACACATAATACAGTTAGTCCCCTACTTAAGAACACCCGACTTACAGACGACCCCTAGTTACAAACGGACCTCATAGGCTACAATAATCATCTGTAACAGTTATCAGAGGTGTCTGTAATTAAGATTCATTGTTTATCCTGGTTCTGATGACAATCCAAAATTTTAAAAATCCAATTGTCACAGAGACCAAAAAAAACTTTGTCTGGGGTTACAATTATAAAATATACAGTTTTGACTTACATACAAATTCAACTTATTTTGTACGTAACCCGGGGACTGCCTGTAGACAGGATGGTTCAAGTCAACCATATAATATTAGAAACACTCAACAGATATTTAGTGCAAGATATGCGACAATATATATTTGGGTTTATGGCAGGATAACATTTTTTAAGGTAGCATAGTAAAGTAGTACTACTTCAATATTGTAATTTTTCATGTGCTTTACCATTTTTTGCAGCAATATAGTATTATTTAAGATGGTAGAACATATTTATGTATTCAGGGTGATGCCACACATGACGTTTTTGGTCCGTTTTTAGTCCTTTTTTCCCCAATTATCGTAATAGATAAACAGGTTGTAAGCAGCCAAACGCACGGTAAACGGCCAAAAATGGACTGAAAACGGATGTTTAAAAACGGACCAAAAACGCCATGTGTGGCATCACCCTAAGGTGGGTGATTTTTTTAGGGTGGAATCAAGTTCCAGCAAATCAAGAGAATGCCAGGGGGGAGTGGGAATCTTCCCAGTTCCAGTATTGCTCCAGTACATCGGTACCTCCATCTTTCCATAAGTGTCGGGGTCACAGGACCAGCTTTTTGCTAATCGATGATATCTTCTGACCGTGCCGCGCCATTTCTTCTCATGTTACAAATAGACTAGAAGTACCAGAGCGGCGTGGGATCATGTGTATTTCATTCTATGGCGGTACAGTAGTTTTATGATGGTATAATAAGATTTTTATCTATGGCTATCTTCAAGGTAGTAGATTTTTAAGTTTTATTTTTTTAATTTATTAAAAGACACATACGTTAAGAAAAATGGGTACGGGTACCAAACGCTGTGTTTTCTTTTAAAAGCGCCATATAATTTTGGAAGCTTTGTAGTGTTATTTTTTTTTTAAGGTGGAATAACATTTGTTAGCACTTTTTAAGGTGGTTCCACATGATTTCCAGACACAGAAACACAGACATTTCCCAGGATTGGCATGTATGAATGGGTGACTCCTGCGAGAAGTATCTGTACTTCAGAACAATTATCAGACACAGCAGGGGCCCTCAGCCAATAAACACCAGGACTGGAGGGCGAGCAGCTGTAAATCTGCATTAATCGGTTCAGGAATTCAGCTATTTACGAAGATTTAACAGTGCAAACAAATAGGAAGCCGGCAGGCCAGCAGCTTCTTCTGCTTCCTACCTTCACATTGTTTCCCTTCGCCCTTATATCCAGGCTTGCAGATACATTTGTAGGATTTGGGGGTGTTCTGGCAGATGGCGTCAATGTGGCAGTCGTCCGTACCCTCTGCACACTCGTCACTGTCTGCAATGGAGAAGGGGGTCGTTATAGGAGTCAATTTATTATTTTCTATAGTCAAGGGGGGTTTCCAACCTCCCCCCCCCCCCCCCCCCCTATTGTTACAGATAGAAAACAGATGCTGTGCGAGCGGCACAGGTGAAATAAAGGGGTCTTGTCGCGGTAGCGGGAAAGAAAAATATCATTAAATGATTAAAGGAAATGGCCATGTTATGGGGGAGACTTGTCCGCCTGCAGACAATTACAAGACAATATGAGAAATATGGTCAATGGAAGCAATTAACCCCGCAGCCTACCTATAGTCAGATGTAGCAGAGCTGACTTTGTCATGTCATGTTTATCAGATAACACAAGCGACAAGCAATTTGTGCATTGTGCAAACTCAGCTCTGCTACACCTGTGATACAGTTTTCGTAACAATAAGACGCAGCTTAATCAAAAAGTCAGCTCTGCTACATGACAGCTGGATGATAGTCGACAAGGAGTAGTTAGTAGAGGAAGATACCTTGAAAAAGTGAGACGGATAGATATGAGATAGATAGATAGGAGATAGATAGATAGATAGGAGATAGATAGATAGATAGGAGATAGATAGATAGGAGATAGATAGATAGGAGATAGATAGATAGGAGATAGGATACCGCTAGATATTAGATAGAATGAGAGAGATAGATAGATAGATATTAGCTAGATAGTAGATAGATGATAGAATTAGATCGATCTGAATCAAAAATCGATTAGGAGATGATTAGATAGATAGATAGATAGATAGAGAGATAGATAGTAGATGAGATATGAGATAAGATAGATAGAATAGATAGACTCGTAGATATGAGATCGATAGATAGGAGATGTAGATAGATATGAGATAGATAGCTAGATAGATAGATAGATAGATAGATAGGATAGATATGAGCTAAGACAGAGAGATAAAGAGCAATTAGTAGGAGAAGAAGAGTCACAATAGTGTAGACATGGTTCCTTTGGTATCTTGTATATCCAGACAGATAGGGAACGCTTTAAATGCAAAAGTCAGCACTGCTACACTCTAGGATAAAAATTCAGTGTTCTGGTGAAGTGAAGCCATACAAATCTGACTACACACTACACCTATTGATGTGATGGGAAGACAGACCAGAGAACTTGATGACAAAGAGACGCACCAAAGCATTCTGGGTGCTGCACTGGGTAACAGGGTATCCAGACTGTGCAACATCCGAGTCTGCACTCTAAACTACTCTAATGAACATAGATAACGCAAGCGTGTGGATGGCATGCGGTAACCAGTACATAATGTGTAGTCCAGACAAAATTTGACTGTGCTAGTAGTACTAATCGTAAGAGAGAGAGAAGATTAGATGACGGAATAATAGAGAGACTGAGATAGATAGATAGATAGATAGATAGATAGTAGATGATATATTAGTCGGTGCGATAGATATGAGCTATGATAGAATGAGTGATAGATAAGACAGATATGAATCTGAGACTCAGCATATGCAGTAGATATATTATAGATGAGATAGTCATAGAACGCTAAGTGAGCTTGACGATCGATCCGTCGATCCAGCTCGACTGAACACTAGCTCAGAGATAGGACTCACTGCAGAGATGAAGATGGAGATATGCGTACGATGATATGCATGGGATAATAGTACTGACGACTAGATAGATATGAGATCAGTATGACTATAGGATCGTAAAGAAGATAATATGATAGATGAGAAGATAGACTATGGAGACTAGATAGAATCCGAGTATCAGATATATCGATACTAGGCAGAGCGCTGTGATAGCCTCGCTCCCCAGTCCTCTCTATTATTCGTGCACCTTCGGGCCCCGATGCCTCTTATGTCAATATTGTATCATCTTCCTGGATTCAGTTTAATTGATTCTTTGACATTAGCGCAACTAAACATTCGGGGCTCAGGACGCAGGAAGCTCCATAAATAATCACAAGGTTGTCGCCCGTGTTTCGCCCTACTGCGGCAAAGTCAATAGATATAATATCATCTATTTTTTCTTGAGGCAATTACAATTCGCAGATTTGCCGGAAAAGGGGGTCAATATATCCGTCAATTGCAGAGACTTGTCGCGCGTTGCAGGTTTTTGTTTCACCAGAGCAATACGGATACCAAACATAAACATCGCAATACGTCCACAAATTTTTTAAAAGGAGTCAGTGTCCTAGTTTTAAAGGTGAAGAAAGAACAGTTAAAGGGGAGGCCAGAACCTGATCGACGAGTCCGATCAATGTGGAAGGGATATTGGAAGTGAAAACAAATTGCCAGAGTGAGGGGGAACAGCAGGGATAATGAGAGAGGGATTAAGCTGGGACATAGAAACGTTTTGCGGATATACCTGATCTGGACTGCACAGCGGCCAGTCCCTATTAAAATGACAAGCAGTCCCATGGTAAGATATGCATGATAAATCCAGTGCCACAGAGGTCTATGCATCATGGACCGTGAGGGAAATGAGTTATAAAAAAACTTTAAAGGGGTCCTGATAAGAGAACAGCAGCGAGCGGAGCCTTTAAGGGCAGCCCTTACCTGGGAGCCGCTGCCCCCTGTGAGGTGGTCCCCGGTGCAACGATGAAGGAAGCAGGAGGACGTAGCACCCATTGCATCGTCGCGCCCATCATCCCGGAGCCGCCGCCAGCTTGATTGTTGCCGGGATACAGCCACGGTCTTCGGCACTGCCAGACTGAGTCGGACATCCGACCACCCTGACAGCTCGCGCTGATTGGGAGAAGCGACACAGGCCGTGGCGGGGCACCCGAGGGGAGACGGCTAATCGCTGGTCAACGAGGAGGGGACCCAAGATGGAGGCCACGCCACTCCGTCGCAGTGATTCCTTATTTACATCAACTGAATGATTGTGCGCTGAGGAAAGTGTGGTCATATTCCCGGCCTCCACTTGTGTATACCTCCAACCGTGCGTAGCACAGAGCACAGCAGTGGTACCTTCACGACGCCGGCAAACGAGCACGAGTGCTAACCCAGAGAAGATTGTTTACTTATCCGCACGTCACAGGTTACTGTATACCGCGCACACCGCATGTTAGACCCTCACAGCCAGAGTGTTACTGTATACCCGGCCCCAGAGCACAGCTAGTTGTGTTGTATATGTTGTTACTATATACCCGGCCCAGAAGCACAGCCATGAGTCGTTACTGTATACCCGGCCCAGGAGCCCAGAGTGGTTAGACGGCCAGAAAAGGAAAGACAGCCAAGCCATGGGGGTAATCTATGTCGAATAACCAGGACACAGAGCCAAAGAGTGTTAACTAGATACCGGCCAAGAACAGCGAGAGCACAGCAGCAGTTTGTTTGTTAGTGGTAACTATATTTACCTCGCCAGGAGAACAGCAGTGTACTATATACCCGGCCCAGAGAACAGCAGTGTGCTGTTTACTGTATACCGGCCCCGAGCAGGAGAACGCAGTGTCAATATATACCCGGCACCACAGAGAACAGCAGTTTTTCGAGGGGGTGTGCCCCCTGGTTGTTGTTTAGGTGTCTGTTAAGAGATACAGGACAGGAACAGAAGGGGTGTGTTCTGTGTATGTTGTTTAGTTACCTGTATACCCGGCCCAGAGCACAGCAAGTGTTGTATATAAAGGGCCCAGAAGCACAAGCAGTTGTTTTTACTAGTATACCCGGCCAAGGGCAAAAGAAGTCTCCTGTTGGGCCCGTGTCTGCGTTCTAGTGTAGCAAGTAGTTATCGTCGAAGTATTGTGTTTACTTTATACCCGGCCCAGAGCACAGCGTGTTGCACATCATACCCGGCCCAGAGCAAAAGCAGGTTGTGATGTATTACAGGCCCAGAGCACAGATAGTGTTACTATATACCTGGGCACAAGAGGGCACCAGAAGTGCCCCCCTGGCCAGAAGGTAACCCGCGAAGCCGCGCGCTCAGGTGAGAGCTCGAGCTCGTAGGGTCTCGGTGCCAAGGACGGGGCCGTTCCATTCTTGACCACAATCACTCGGGGCTCTTCCACATGGGGTCGCCAGGGCGTATGGGGTGGACTATGGCTTTCCCCGCCCACAGATACGGAGTTGGTACGCGGTGTGAGAGACCTGGATGGAGACATATATAACCGGAACAGAGCAACAGCAGTGTTTTGGTCTGTTCAAGTGATTTGGTTCAGGCTGTGACTATATACCCGGACCAGAGCCAGCAGTGTTCCTATTTAACCGGGCCCAGAGCACAGCAGCTGTTGTTGCTTTTTTACTATATACACGGCCCAAGAGCACAGCAGGCGGTAGGGTCACGTTTTCGTTACTATACTACACGGACCAGACGCACGCAGTCGTTTGTTGTTGACTGTATACCCGGCCCAGAGCACAAGCAGTGTATGTTGTTATTAGTGTTAAGATCAGCACCGGCCCCCAGAGCAACAGCAGGTGTTTGTGTTTGTTACTATTATACCCGGCCAGAGCAAGGCCAGCCAAGTGGTTATATATACCCGGCCCAGAGCACAGCAGTGTTTAATATATACCCGGGCCCCAGAGCACAGCAGTGTTACTCTATACCCGGCCCAGAGCACAGCAGTGTTCTATATAACGGGCACAGAGCACAGCAAGGGTGACTATTACCCGGCCCAGAGCACAGCAGTGTTATAATTACCGGCCCAGGAGCCAGCAGTGTTACTATTACCCGGCCCCAGAGCACAGCAGTGTTAATGTATACGGCCCAGAGCCACAGAGTGTAATAAATACCGGGACAGAGCAAAGCAGTGTTACTTATTAAACCCGGCACAGAGCACAGCAGTGTTACTATATACCGGACACAGAGACAGCAGTGTAATGTAGACCCGCAAGAGCACAGGCAGGTTACTATCTAACTGGCTAGGCAAGCAGTGTTACTGTATACCCGCCAATGCACACGTTACTCGATTACCCGGCACAGAGCCAGAGCACAGCAGGTACTATATACCCGGCCCAGAGCAACAGCAGTGTTACTATATACCCGGCCAGGCACAGCAGTGTTACTGTCTACCCGGCCAGAGCACAGCAGGGTTAATAGCTACCCGGCCCAGAAGCACAGCAGTTGTTGACTGATACCCGGCCCAGAGCACAGCACAAGTGTTATGTATACCCGGCCAGAGCACAGCCGTGTGTTACTGGATACCGGCACAGAGCACAGCCACGTGTTACTCTATACCCGGCCCAGCGCACAGCATGGAGAGAGAGAGATAGATAGGGAGATAGATAGATCAGATAGGAGATAGATAGAAGATAGGAGATAGATAGATAGATCGGAGAGAGAAGATAGAAGGAGATAGAAGATGGAGTCGATAGAATAGATAGATAGGAGCAGATAGAAGATAGGAGATGAAAGATAGGAGATAGGAGGAAGATAGATAGAAGGAGATAGCTAGATAGATAGGAGATAGATAGATAGATGATAGGAGATAGATAGATAGGAGATAGATAGATAGGAGATAGATGCTAGGCGATCGATAGATAGGAGATAGATAGATAGGAGATAGATAGGAGATAGATAGATAGGAGGGATAGATAGATAGATAGGGATAGATAGTAGGAGATCGATAGATAGGAGAGAGATAGATAGGAGATCATAGATAGGGATCGATAGATAGGAGATAGTAGATAGGAGATAGATAGTAGGAGATAGATAGATAGGGATTCCAAGACTGATAGCTAGGAGATGAAAAGATAGGAGGATAGATAATAGGAGATAGTGATATGAGATAGATAGAAGGAGACAGATAAAGGCAACGTTATGAGATAGATAGAGTAACTAAGTGTAGACATGGTTCTTTGGGTTCTTTTATATTCAAGAACAGATAGGGAAAGCTTTTAAACTGCAAATTTCAGCACTGCTACATTCTAGATAAAATATCAGGTTCTGTGAAGTGAAGCCATACAAAATCTGACTCCACTACAATAGTTGGAGAGGGATGGATAGACAGGACAGGGAGATACATGATGGATAAAGAAGAAGACATCAAAGGCATTCTGGGGGTGCATGGGGTAACAGGTACAGCTGTGCAAAATCAGCTTCTGCAACATCTATACATACGTCTAATAGAAACATAGATACAGGCAGCTTGTGGATGGATGGGGTACCGGTACCAGTAATGTGTAGTCCAGACAAATTTGACTGTTGCATATAGTACATGATACGAGAGAGAGAGAGAGGGAAAGATACGCAAGGGGAAAAGGAGATAGGATAGATAGATAGAGAGATAGATTAAGATATGAGATAGATAGATAGGTAGGTAGGTAGTATAGATAGGAGCTAGATAGATAGAGATGAGATAGATTTAGCTAGATAGATAGATAGATAGATAGATAGATAGTAGATAGATATGAGATAGATATGAGATGTCGATAGGTAGGTTAGACAGATATGCGGATAGTAGGTAATAGATAGAAGATAGGAGATGAGGATAGGTAGATAGCTAGATATGAGATACATAGATTAGATATGAGAGAGATAGATCGATATGCGATAGATAGATATGAGATAGCTAAAGTATGAGATAGATAGATCTGAGATCGATAGATATGAGATAGATAGCTAGAGATAGATAGCTCTGAGATAGATAGATATGAGAGAGATAAGATATGAGATAGATAGAACGAGATAGATAGTATGAGATTAGAAGATTGAGATAAGATAAGATAGATAGATAGGCAGCCTGTGATGCCCTCTCCCCAGCCTCTACTATTATTCGTGCCCCTCGGGCCCATTGATGCCCTTATGTCAATACTTGTATCCATCTTCCTGGAAAATTCAGTTGTTAATTGATTCTTTGACAATTTAGCGCTCATCTAAACACTGGGCTCAGGCGCAGGGAAGCTCCATAAATTAATCACAAGGTGTCGCCCCTGTTTTCTCCATCTGCGGCTAAAGGTCAAATAATTGATAATATCATCTTTTTCTTGAGGCCAATTACAATTACAGATTGCCGGAAAAAAGGGGGGTCAATATATCCGTTCAATGCAGAGACTGTTCCGCGCGTTTTGCAGTGTGTTCCCCACGATCCGAATTACGGATACAAACAAACGTCGCAATATAAGCGATAAACTTTATTTAAAAGGTAGTCAGTGTCCAGTTAAGGGGAAGACATCTATTAAAGGGGAGTCCAGAACCTAATCCGGAGTCAGGGGATCAATGTGGAGGGTATAATGGAAGTGAAAACAATTGCCAGAGGAGGGGTGACCAGCCGGGAGTAAGGAGAGAGGGGGATTTAAGTGGGAACATAGGGAAAGTGTGCGATAGGGACATTAATGATGGATGCACAGCGGCCCAGTCCTATGTAAATGACGCAAGTCCCATGTAAGATATGCATGATAAGTCAGTGCACAGAGGTGATGCATCAGGGGACCGTGATTGGAAAGAGTTAAAAAAGTTTAAAAGGGGTTCTGATAAGAGAAAGCAGCGAGGCGGAGCCTTTAAGGGAGCCCTTACCTGGGAGGCCGGACCCCTGTGAGGTTCTGGTAAAGGTGAACGAGGCAGGAGAGAAGGAGGGAGTAGCAACCTGGTAGCACCATGTGCAGCGCGGCCATCCCCATCATACCGGAGCCGCCGCCGATGCTGATGTTCCCGGGGGTTACAGCACGCTCGGCAATGCCAGACTGAGCGCGGACACAGAGCAGGGGTCCACTGACAGCGCGTGCGTGATTGGAGAAGGCGCAAGGCGAGGGGCGGGTGGGGGGCCGGAGGGAGGACGGCTAAGCGCTGGTCAAACGAGGGAGGGCCCAAGGATGGGGCCAACGCCCACTCCGCGCAGGCAGGATCTCTTATTAATCACTGATGATTGTGCGCTGAGGGAAAAGGGTGATGGCAGTATATCACGGGAACCAGAGCACAGCAGGGTTATGTATACCGGCCCACAGAGGCCCAGAAGCCAGCAGTGTCTACTGTATACCACGAAGAGCACAGAAGTGTTACTTGATACGGAACAGAGCACAGCAGGTGGTTAGACTATACCCGGGCCCCAGACCAGAGCACAGCCAGTGTGTTACGAGTGTACTTATTATACCGGGCACAGAGCACAGCGAGTTTACTGTATACCGGCAAGAGCACGCAGTGTACGGTATACCCGCGGCACAGACCAGAGACAGAAGTGTGGAACTGTATACACGGACAAAGAGCACAGCAGTGTGGTATATATACCCGGCCAACCAGAGCACAAGCAGTGTTATGTATACCCGGCCCAGCAGCCCCACAGGCGAACCCAGAGCCCAGAGCACAGCCGTGGTACTGGTTATACCCGGCAACAGAGCACAGCCAGTGTTTGTGACTATATACCCGGCCAGGCCAACAGTTGTTACTATATACCCGGCACAAGAGCAAGGCAGGGTTACATATAACCGGCCCAGCCCAGCCAAAGAGAAAAGAAAGGGTTGAATGGATAAAGAAGAGAGGAAAAAGAAAGATGATAAGGTATAAAAATGGCAAAGAAAAAAGAAGAAGTTGTGTGGTAATGTATACCCCGGCACAGAGACAGAGTTAGCCGGTTCATATATAACGGCCCCAGAAGCACCAAGAAGTGTTACTATATACCCGGCACAGAGAACAGCAGTGTAATCATACCCGGCCCAGAGCACAGGCAGTGTACTGTCTTATTGCCGGCCTTAGGCACAGCAGTGTTAATGTTATACCCGGCCAGAGCACAGCAGTGGTGTTTCAGGTTAGTGTATATATACCCGGGCCCAGAGCACAGAAGTGTTACTGTATACCCGGCCCCAGAGCACAGCAGTGTTAGTGTTTATGTATTACACGGAACAGAGCACCACAGCAGGTATATATACCCGGCCCAGAGCACAGAAGTACCCGGCCCAGCAGGTAGTGTTGTTTAAATATACACGGCTATAGAGCACAGCAGTGTTACTGTTCCCCGGCAACAGAGCACGGCAGTGTTTTTCCTCTGTACCAGGCCCAGAGAACAGCAGTGTTAATATATACACGCCCAGAGCACAGCAGTGGTACTGTTCCCATACCCGGGCCCAGAGCTCAGCAGGTTTACTGTATACCCGGCACAGAGCAAACAACAGTGTTACTGTATAAAACCGGCCCAGAGAACAGCACTGTTACTATATACCCGGCCACAGAGACCGCAGTTAGACTCTATACCCGGCCCAGAGCACGAGCAAAGAGTTTCAGTGTTAATATATACACGGCAACAGCCAGGAAAACGCACGTGTTAGTGTGGTTACGGTTAGTGTTACTTGTATTACCTGGAAAACGAGGAACAGCAAGTGTTTGTTATGTATACCCGGCCCAATCATTGCACAAGCAGTGTTGGGGTTGTTTGTTACTGTTATACACGGACCCATAGCACAGCAGCATTACTTCGATACCCCCGGGGCAAAAAGAGAACAGACGGGGGTTCAGGGGGACGGGGGACTAGGGCAGGGTAAGCGGAGAAAAGGAACGGAAGGAATGCGAGGACGGGAGAAAAGAAAGTGGGCAAGGGTTAAAGGGTGATAGTGGTGAAGAGAGTGTTCCAGGATGAGAACAGAAGTTGTAGTAGTTACTATATACCAGGAAACACAGCCCAAGCGCAGCAAGAGCCAGCCGAGACAGGCACAGCAGTGTTATGTATGTTACCCGGACAGGGCAACAGCAGAGGCACAGCAGTGTTACTATTTACCCAGGCCCAGACAGAGGCACGGAGCAAGAGTGTTACTATATACACGGCCCCCCAGAAGCACAGCAGGTTTTAATGTATACACGGGCTAAGCAATTAGAGCAGGTCAGCAGTGGCGAGAGCCCCTTATAGCTGTATCCGGGCCCAGAAGAACAGCAGTGTTTGTTACGGTATAGATAAAAACGAACAAGCAATAGAGAAAAGAAGTAAGTGCGGAGTGTAAGGGAGTACAGAGCCAAAGCTAGTTGTTATTAAAAGTGTAAGTGTTTATGGATAACAGGCCCAGAGCCCCAGAGATCAGCTAGTGTTTTACTATATACCCGGCCATTCTCTAGTGAGACGCACAGCAGAGTGGTTAATAGATAACCGGGCACACAAAGAGCACAGCAGGGTCTATTAATCGTGTACCACAAGTTGAGTTCGTTGCCTTACTCTTACCCGCCCAGCAGCAGAGCCCAGAGCACAGCAGAGTGTTGGGTTACTATATACACCGGCACCCAAGGAAGAGCACGCAAGTGTTACTGTATACCCCGCGAGACCAACAAAAGCAGACCAAGAGGAGCAACTAAGCTCCCAGCAGCCAGAGTCAGCGATTGATGTACTTGATAATACACGCGCGGCACAGAGGCACTAGCAGTGTTACTGTTTACCAGGCCCATAGCACAGCCAGTGGTGTTCACTCTACTTTACAGGCAAGGAGCCATCAAACAATGTATGGGTGCACTATATGGCGGTATGCCAGCACATGTAGTACATTGTATGTAATGGACTGTGCAGGTTATGTGTTTGTACAGTCGGGGGTCCGCGTCCTCCTCAGTGACTGTAGCGCTGGCACGGGCCCCCGGTATGTGACACGGGGTCAGGGCGCAGGGGTTTCCCATTGTCGCTGCCAAGGAAACGTCTATTCATCCGGGTGAGGAAAATAAACACAGGAAGACCCCAATGGGAGCAACCGGGGTCCCACACACAACAGCGGACATTCAATGGGAGGCGATGATGTCTCTTACCTAATTATTTCCCCCCCTCCCAGGACACAGAGATACAATCACCACATAGACAGGAATGACAGACTTGTAGCTGCTTCTCACCACCACTAGGAGGAGCCAAGGAGGTCAGTCCTTTATTATGGGGCTCATGTACCAGTGCACAGCTCTTTAGCTCCCCCTAGTGGAGAGCTCGTGCAGAAAGAAATTTTTACAACCAGTATAACGGAGAGGTAGATAATGGTTTTTAATGGAAAGATAGAGATATATAGAGAAAGATATGAGATAGATAGATAGGAGATAGATAGATAGGAGATAGATAGATAGGAGATAGATAGATAGGAGATAGATAGATAGATAGGAGATAGATAGATAGGAGATAGATAGATAGGAGATAGATAGATAGGAGATAGATAGATAGATAGGAGATAGATAGATAGATAGGAGATAGATAGATAGGAGATAGATAGATAGATAGGAGATAGATAGATAGATAGGAGATAGATAGATAGATAGGAGATAGATAGATAGATAGGAGATAGATAGATAGATAGGAGATAGATAATAGATAGGAGATAGATAGATAGATAGGAGATAGATAGATAGATAGAAATTAGATAGATAGTAGATAGATAGATAGATAGATAGGAGATAGATAGATAGATAGGAGATAGATAGATAGATAGGAGATAGATAAAGCCCACCAATAAAAGCCAAACTTGTACAGTGCCAATTGTTGGGGACAATTGTTTAAAACTATGGATTGAATCGGATTGAACAAGTCCAAGTCTAGAATGTGGGTTTGGTGGGTTTGGGCCAAAAGTCTACGGTCAACTTTAGCCTCTGAGGGAACAATTGGGGCCGCAATACGTCCATCGTTTCATCAAAGCACCAGAACCTTGCCCAATATTTGAAAAGAAACTTTTAGGAAGGCCCCCTAATTTCTAAATGCCCAGTAAGTATATTGACGACGTCTGGGAGTCGGCTTAACCTTTGCTACATTGAATTTGTGGGGACTTGATTCCAAAGGAAGGAACGATCTTGTGAAAGTTGGCAAAACAGGGGAGCTAAGGCAAACTTGTCAGACCCCCGCGATATTAAGTAATTAGAACTTATAACGACGATACACGTTCTGAAAGGTTAATAATTAAAACAACTTTTTAATGTTCTGCAAACTTGTAGATAGGAAGAGAATTAGAAGGAGAAAGAAATTGTTTCTCGCTCATATTGCTGGTAATTCAGAAAAAATCAATTTTGCGCTGCGCAGTGAAGATTTGCTGCAGATATCCAATCGGTTGGCAATTTTTTCCCCAATCTCATTTCAGACTGAGGGCCAACAAACCAGCGCATAGAGGGAGGAGGAAAAAAGGAAAAAAAAAAAAATAGCCGGGATTACAAGGGACAGGAGGATATATAGTGAGGTTTACCAGAGGCATGAGCGGGCTCTGAAGAACAAGCCATTTTAAGGCTTCTTAAGGACCCCTTTGATGTGGAAGGCATTAAAAGACGGAGATGGAGCTGCTCGGCTGAAGGTTCGTACATCTCGATGACAGTGTTTTATTGTAATTTGTATGGAGTTTTCATAAAATATGGAAGCCCAGCCGCCAGACAAGGGGGAGAAGAGAAGAGCGGAGGAGAGAGGGCTGAAAGGTTATACAGTGATTTAATTAACCCAAAACACAAATTCATCTACACCAGGGTAGCCCCTCTACCTATTAGCCCACCTACATTTTTCTTAAAACTTTGGTGCTGCATCATTCCTCCGTTACTTTTAATACAAACAAAAATAGATGAATAATAAAAGGAATATAACTAGTGGTACCAGTACGGGTAGTGTGCACCTACAAACCCTAGCACAGTCCAATTTGTGATAACGTTGCCAGTTAACCACACTCAACTAGAATCCCCCCAGTTCAGAGAAATTCAAGAAGGGCATAATAGAGGCTGACAGTAGTAAAAATGTAAGGAAAATAATTCCCATATCTGAATTATTCAAGTAGTTTAAAAAAAGACAGGGTTCTGGAGTTGGAGACCGGGCGGAGCGGGAAGAGGGAAGGGGGGGGAGGGAGGCCAAGGGATCGAAAAGCGGACGTGTAAGAAGAAGAACGGAGAATTAAAGGAGAAGAAAAGAGAACAGAAGGAGGACAAAGGGAAGAGGGCGGCGAAAATCACTCGGAGAGGAAAGGAAAGCAAAAAGGTAATTAGGAGGTTGGTCGCAGGCAACTCCTGTGGGTACCCCTCAGTCAGCCCCTCTGGACCCCCGCCGGGGTGTTCTCTACCGGGACTCTTCACTTTTGCCCGTTGCTCAGCGGGTCCGTGAGAAAAGGCGGTGAGAAAAGATTAGTGAGGACAAAACGGAGTTCGCATTGTCATACCACTCAACTTAAGGGGCGCATCAGGTAACCAGCACCTCCTAGAGCCTAGAAGAAAACAAAACCAAACTCACTTACAGACAAAAAATTGCTGATTTAAAATACCACAGAACAGCAAGAAAAATAGATCCTAGAAACCAAAGATCGCATAATAAATGGAAGATAATACTAAGCATTGGAGGACCCCCAGAGTAAGAGTTAGACCAACAATATATCATGGAAAGACCAGGCGCACAAACCTGTAA
Organism: Engystomops pustulosus; assembly: GCA_019512145.1. NCBI lineage: Eukaryota > Metazoa > Chordata > Amphibia > Anura > Leptodactylidae > Engystomops > Engystomops pustulosus. The sequence goes on from CM033644.1 coordinate 218,730,257, forward strand.
TAAACTCGTAGACACTCCGAGCAGACAAATACTGGCCCAGGCAGGAGTTTGGACACAGAGTGACGAGGAAAAGGGTGGGTAAGCAAAAGACAAAGTAGGAGAAGCCGGGAAAAAGCAAGTATTCAGCAGCAACTCCAACAATACCCCGACTCTGGAGCAATGAACGATTCCATCAGGGCAACTTGACTCTCCTGTCAGCAAGTATGGCCCGCCAAATGAAGGTTTTGTTTCTTGTTTGATAGGAAGACAAGTGCGTTTCAACACGGGTTTGTGGCAACCATTGATCCCCCTTTTAGTGAGATGGAAGGTTTGGTGTGTTGAACGTTATGTACATGCTCAGGAGGGGGTAAATCTCCCATGATACAGAGTATTAAAAACTAATTCTATACCTTATGATAGCGCACCAGATATTACACCAGAGCTTGACAGAGCTAGCCAAATCAGTCCATTGGAGAAGTAATTTCTAGCATGCTGAGTAAAGTAACCGGAAATACAGGAATGTGGATTTGGAGTCGGTGGACATTTTCCTGGACCTAGAGTAGAGTAGAAGTTAGGGAAAATAGGGAAATTGAGTTAGTAGTGTTTTAGTTACTGACTCCACAGCCCCACGAAAAACCAGATGCCGGAATGTCCTCTTATTTCTAATAGTGCTGCAGCGCTATAAGATACTGACCATGGTTGAATAAGGCCATCCAGGGAAGGGAAGGAGCGAAAATGGCCAGGGTTTAATATCACCAGGGAGTAGTAAAGTAAAGTAGTAAACATGGCAAGAAAGTTTTCAGAAGTCTCTGCAAGGGAGGACAAAAAACAAAAAATTCCTGATGATCCTAAAATATTAACGCCAGTAGTACAAAGGGAGACACTCAATAAAAAATGAAAGGAACTCTCAGAACGTGTTCCTCCTATTTTGAAACGGTTACCGACCAGTAACAGCAGAGTGCTGCAATACGAAAATCCTAAAAAAAAAGGAAAATATAAAACTGATCACCAATGTGGGCGTTATAAGTAGTCATTGTTCTTGCAGATTCTTGACGGTAAAACAAACAAGACCTTACAGCTACTTGAGGGATCCCAACAGCAGTCATTAATCTGGAGTCAGTCATGCGGTGAAGGAAGCAACAGGAAGGAGAGCAAAGCAACAGCACACATATACCGTACGTAACGGTGTTGTTTTTTTTTATTGTTTTTGGGGGGGGGGGGGAGGGGTGGGGTGTGGGGGGGGGAAGAGAGGGGAAGGGGGGGGGAGGGGGGGGGGGTATTTAAATTTGTTTTAAATTATTAAAGTGGAACTCTATACAAGTTTGTTCCCTTTTACATTATCCATAGCCCAAATCCCAAATAAGAAGGGTTTGCCTGCAAAGAAATGGGAACATCTGGGAACTGTTTTGCCAGGCTATCGTGATATTAGTGGGGCCAAGCTATGGCTATTTTATGCCCCGGGAATGGGACATCACAGGTAGTGGATTGGTTGCCCTCATATGGGGGTTTTCGGGGACTGGTGCCAAAATATAGAAGTATTGTGGACAGCATAACAGTATGAAGTCATCTGTAATGGTAGGTATCAGGGCGGGCTTGCGCCACCACTGGGAATGCGGGGCATGTGCTGGGGCCCAGGGACTGCTGGGGGGGGGCTCACATAACGCTGCAACATAAGGCATCCAATAGGGGTGAGTAGGGGAGGGTGGTGGGTTTCTATTGAGATACATGGGGGTGAGGGGGCTTATATAAAAAATAACCATGAGGTGGCTGTTGGGATGATAAATAGGGAAATATTTTAGGGAACAGGAGATGTTTTAGATTCTGGGTCTACTGAAACCTGGAGCCAACCATGAGGAATCAGTGGTGAAGTGGTTAGTGGCTAGAGCTTGCCATGGGATATCCAGGTGGAATGTTTTGTTATTGGGGTTCAATGTGACAGGGGGCACTCTTTGGTAGAAAAAGAAAAAGTAAAGTGTGGGCATTAAAGAGAACATGTGTGCTACGGTAAAAAAATGTATTCGGCGTTGTGTTGCACTGGTGAAATTCGGCCACACAAACGATCCACAGGAAATGGATGTTAGAGAAGGTTCACACTCAGGAATAAATGGGAATTCTGCCTACACCCTGCAGATGGAAATCTCCTGTTCTTCGATTAGGACAGAAGTAAAACTGCACATCTAATGCCATGCATTACCCGCAATAAGGCGTGCCCTGTGCAAAATACCGAAGTAATCCGGCCTATCACGGAGGAGATTATAGCATTGCCTCAAGAAAAAAAAAAAAAAAAAAAAAAAAATCAAATTAATCAACGTCTAAAGTCCAAACGCTAAACCTAACCAGCGGGTCGAAAACCTAGCCCTAGGGACGTCACATTCCTGCAGTTTTTCAGTGCAAAATACCTGCTCCCGTCATCTCAGCTAAGTAATGTATTCATTACAAGTAATGAACAAATAGCCGCAGCCTTACAGACAGGTAAAAAAACCTCACCCAATTACCCAGCAGTTTGTCACCAAAACCGGTGAGACGTAAATAAGAATCCCCCGCAATTTTTAGGAAAATCAACGCCATTTTTATCACAGCAGCCAATCAAGTTCATTTGCTTTCCCTCCCCCAGGTCTATAAAGTTTATGGCAGACGGGATAAAAAAAAAAGCAGGTGTTCATAGAAGCCAATCAGATGGCGGATTTATTAGTTCCCTGCGCTATAGAAAATGAAAGCTGGTCTCTGATTGGTGCAGTGAGCCACTTACCTTTACCCATAGAAAACCAAACTACATCCATGTTAAGTAGTCAACAAAAACGCCACTTATCTTTATTTATTAATAAAAAATAATCCCTTTAAGTTATATAAAAGTTCTGAAAATTTTTGGTTGCTTTTAGGTTTCACATTTTAAAGATTCTCTGCTTTCTGTCAGTTGAATGGTTAGGGGCCAGCATGGGTTTAAAGGGCGTGTGATGGGATATGCAGCATTCTTAAAGGGAATTTTACGGGGCGGAGAGGACTGAGGGACTATATCTACCAGAATTTTCAAACATATCATTGGTTATATAAAAGGGATATTCCCATTTTTCAACCATTAGGAATTGAGATAAGAAATACTTGTACATTGCCTGGTGAGCAAAATCACAAGAACAGACAATTTCTGGGGAAACGGCTAAGCTACAACCAGCTTGGTTTGCTTCCTCCATATTTCAATAATTCGGGCTATTCTAGCCTAGAACAGCATAGCAAATAAAAGAGATGAGATGGGGGGGGGGGGGGGGATTGGGAGTTGTCTCCTCTAAACTGAAATCGGTCCAAAATTGCTCCAAAACCTCTTCGATCACCTTCAAAGGTACTTACTGGACATTTCATGGAGATTACAGAAGAATGTTCCACACACTGACCGCAAAGAAAGGAAAGCCAGAGGTCTTGACCAATGCGGAAAAAGAAGAAAGACTGAGTAAAAAAAGGGGAAGAATTTGCCATTTCCTAAAAGCAAAAACCCCTTTATAAAAACGTACAAGGGGACCAAGTGCTGGATGTATGACCGATACATAGTTAAATTACAATCAAACCTAGACCGATGAAGCAAATCAGAAAAGACAGAAAGCATCCCCTGCGTGTCAGATCTGCACAGTGCTCACACTGCGAACCATTTCTCTGTAATCCGGAAATGGCCAACAGAACAATAATTGGCCACAGAGACATTAGGGGTGACGGTGGAACTTGAGTTACCCTATGGACCCCCGGGTCATACAAACAAGCACATAGTGCAGCAGACTATGTCCTGAACATGGGGTGCATGCGCGGGTGAAGGTTTGAAGTTGATATGACCACTGATTCATATGTGGAATGGAAAGGTCCCCAGCCGGGCTCAAGTCACCATAACCCAACCTACATTAACCTACGTAAAAGGTTATGGGAGCCTAAAAACACAGCTGTATGAGGGGATTGCTGCCGGTTTAGGCGGGACCTATACTTATTTTGGGAAAAGTTCACCATTTAAAAGATTTTCAGGGGAAGGAATCGGCTAAAAACACTAGAATTAACTTAACCCCATATCAACAGGACAGCATGGGTTATAACATACAGAATTGCGGGGCAAAGGAAGTTTGAACCAAGAATCCCCAAAAGACTAGAGCTGGGCAGGATTTGCTGGGATTTTCAGGATTTCTAGAAAGTCGAGTCAAAAATAGCCAATGTTGGTAGATACACAGCTTTCCAAGAAACAGAGAACTTTGCAACATGGGTAGAGGTCAAGGTTTTACAGCTTCGAGACACAATGTAATGTGATATGCCGCCATTTTTGATCTGGAATAAGGAGGTGTGGGTCTATGTTTAGGGATAAGGGTCCCGAATGTTGGCCATAACAATAACAATCAACAACATGATATAAAAAAGGGGCATAATGGAAAAGCATGGCCAAAAACACACAATTGAGAGGGGGCCCAAGACAACCATGGTTGGACAGGTTACCCCTGTACTATATCACATGTAACCAAACACAAACTTTTTAGACATATTAAATCTAGACTAAGATATATTGGACTTTAATTCTATTCGGAGGTGGGGAGGAAGGCCATTTGGGAAGTCCAAACAGAAAGGCGCCATATTCATTGCCTATAATAAAGAAACCGAATCAAAAAATTATAGTACAACTGTAAACTTATACAATTTTCTCCTAACAACAAAATGAAAAAATTACAAAGAGGGAAGATCGATTCGAGGGGGACAGGCAATAAGGGGGAACTTTCTGTTTCTACTTTGGCCTCAAAATTGGCACCATAAAAATACAAAGGCACAAAATTTGGGCCTCTGATTCCTCACTTATGACCAATTTTATATTTTAGTTGATGAAATTCTCGTTTGGTAAAAATAGCAGAAATAGAAATTTCCCCAGCAGGTGGGACGAGGGACGGTAATCTCTATGGGTTATCTGACTAAAAAAACTACAAAGCAATAATAGTGTCAAAGAAAGAAAACGCATAAGTCTTGGAGATCTGAATCGCAGCGGTGGTGTGAACAAAGACTTTAGAATTATGGGGTATTCCGAAGAGTTGTTTTTTTTGCGTACACCAAACAACAAAAGCTGTGTGTGGTATAAACGGATCTATCACATGCCCAATAATACAGTTAGTCCCACTTAAGAACACCCCACACAGCGACCCCTGTTACAAACGGAACATCATAGGCTAAAATCATCTGTTGTAACAGTTATCAGAGGAGGCGTGTCGGTAATAAGATTCATTGTTTATCCTGGTTCTGATGACAATCCAAAATTTTAAAAAAATCCAATTGTCTACAGACAGAGACCAAAAAAAAACTTTTGTTGGGGTTACAATTATAAATATACAGGTTTGATTACATACAAAAATTCAACTATTTTGTACGTTAACCAGGGAGCTGAGACAGGATGTTCAAGTCAACCATATAATATTTGAAACACTAACAGATATTTAGTTGGCAAGATATGCGACAATATATATGTGGGTTTATGCAGGAGAACATTTTTAGTAAGGTAGATAGTAAAGGTGCGTAACTTCAATTATTGTATGTTTCATGTTCGCTTTACCATTTTTTTGCAAGCAATAGATTATTTTTAATATTGGTAGGAACATATTGATGTATGCAGGGTGATGCCACACATGACGTTTTGGTCCGTTTTTAGTCCTTTTTCCCCAATTTCGTAATAGATAAACAGGTTGTAAGCAGCCAAACGCACGGGTAACGGCCAAAAATGGACTGAAAACGTGTTTTATTAAAAACGGACCAAAACGCCAGTGTGCATCACCCTAAGGTGGGTGATTTTTTTTAGGGTGGAATTCAAAGTTCAAGAAAATCAAGAGAATGCCAGGGGGGAGTGGGAATCTTCCCAAGTTCCAGATTGCTCCAGTACTCGGTACCTCCATTCTTCCATAAGTTCGGGGGGTCAACATGGACACGCTTTTGCTTTAATCGATGATTACTTTGACCGTGCCGCGCCATTTCGTCTCATGTTACAAAAGACTAGAAGTACCAGAGCGCGGGGATCATGTGTATTTATTCTATTGCGGACAGTAGTTTTATGGATGGTTAATAAAGATTTTTATCTATGGCTATCTTCCAGGTTTAGTAGAAGTAGCTTTTAAGTTTTATTTTTTAATTTATTAAGACCATACGTTAAGAAAAATGGGTACGGGTACCAAACGCTGTGTTTTCTTTAAAAGCGCCAATATAATTTGGAGCTTTAGTGTTATTTTTTTTTAAGGGGAATTAACATTGTGTTAGCACTTTTTAAGGTGGTTCCAACATGATTTCCAGACACAGAACCCCAAGACATGTCCCAGGACTGGGCATGTATGGATGGAGGTGTGAATCCTGCGAGAGTATCTGTACTTTCAGAACAAATTACAGCCACAGCAGGGGCCCAGCCATAACCACCAGGACTGGAGGGCGAGCAGCTGTAAATCTGCATTAATCGGTTCAGGAATTTCAGCTATTACGAAGATTTAACAGTTGCAAACACCTAGGGAAGCCGGAAGGCCAGCAGCTTCTTCTGCTTCATACCTTCACATTTGTTTCCTTCGCCATTATATCCAGGCTTGCGATAATTTAGTAGGATTGGGGGTGTTCTGGCAGATGGATCGGAAATGTGGGCAGTCAGTCCGTACCCTCTGACACAATCGTCACTGTCTGCAATGGACGAAGGGGGTCGTTTATAGGAGTCAATTTATTATGTTTTCTATAGTCAAGGAGGGGTGCAAAACCGCCACACCCCCCACCCACCCCCCCCCCACTATGTTACGATAGAAAACAGATGCTGTGCGAAGCGGCACAGGTGAAAATAAAGGGGTCTTGTCGCGGTAGGGGAAAGAAAAAATATCATGTAAATGATTAAAGGGAAATGGCCATGTTATGGGGGGAACGAATTGTCCGCCTGCGTAGGACCAAGATTACAGACAATATGAGAACTATGCGTCCAATGGACAGCAATAAACCCCGCCGCCTACCTATAGTCAGAGGTAGCAGAGATGGCTTGTCATGTCATGGTTATCGATAACACAAGCCGACAAGCAATTTGTGCATTGTGGCAAACTTCAGCTCTGCTACACCTGTGAGAAGTGTTCGTAACAATAAGACGCAGCTTAATCAAAAAGTCAGCTCTGCTACATGCCAGCTGGATGATAGTCGAAAGGAGTAGTTAGTAGAGGAAGATACCCTGAAAAAGTGAGACGGATAGATATGAGCTAGATAGATAGGAGATTAGATAATAAGAATAAGGAGGATAGATAGATAGATAGGAGATAGATAGATAGATAGGAGATAGATAGATAGGAGATAGATAGATAGGAGATAGGAGATAGATAGATAGATAGATAGATAGATAGATAGGAGATAGATAGATAGATAGGAGATAGATAGATAGATCGGAGAGAGAAGATAGAAGGAGATAGAAGATGGAGTCGATAGAATAGATAGATAGGAGCAGATAGAAGATAGGAGATGAAAGATAGGAGATAGGAGGAAGATAGATAGAAGGAGATAGATAGATAGATAGGAGATAGATAGATAGATAGGAGATAGATAGATAGGAGATAGATAGATAGGAGATAGATAGGAGATAGAAAGATAGGAGATAGATAGATAGGAGATAGATAGATATGAGATAGATAGATAGGAGACAGATAAAGAGCAATTAGTTATGAGATAGATAGAGTCAAATATAGTGTAGACATGGTTCTTTGGTTCTTTTATATCAAGACAGATAGGGAAAGCTTTAAAATTGCAAATTCAGCACTGCTACATCTAGATAAAATATCAGGTTCTGTGAAGTGAAGCCCATACAAATCTGACTCCACTACAACTAGTTGGAGATGGATGGATAGACAGACAGAGATACATTGATGGATAAAGAAGAAGACATCCAAAGCATTCTGGGGCTGCCACTGGGTAACAGGTACAGACTGTGCAACATCAGTTCTGCCACATCTATACATACGTCTAGATAGAAACATAGATACAGCAAGCTTTGTGGATGGCATGGGGTACCAGGTACAGTAATGTGTAGTCCAGACAAATTTGACTGTGCTATAGGTACATAGATACGAGAGAGAGAGAGAGAGAAAGATACGCAAGAAAAGGAGATAGATAGATAGATAGATAGATAGATAGATATGAGATAGATAGATAGGTAGGTAGGTAGATAGATATGAGATAGATAGATAGATATGAGATAGATAGATAGATAGATAGATAGATAGATAGATAGATAGATAGATAGATATGAGATAGATATGAGATAGATAGATAGGTAGGTAGATAGATATGAGATAGATAGGTAGATAGATAGATAGATAGATATGAGATAGGTAGATAGATAGATATGAGATAGATAGATAGATATGAGATAGATAGATAGATATGAGATAGATAGATATGAGATAGATAGATATGAGATAGATAGATAGGCAGCGCTGTGATGCCCGGCTCCCCAGCCTCTACTATTATTCGTGCACCCATCGGGCCCATGATGCCCTTATGTCAATACTTGTACCATCTTCTGGAAAATTCAGTTGAATGATTCTTTGACAATTTAGCGCTATCTAAACAGCTGGGGCTCAGGCGCAGGGAGCTCCATAAATTAATCACAAGGTGTCGCCCGTGTTTCTCCATCTGCGGCTAAAGTCAATTATAATTATAATTATCATCTTTCGTTGAGGCCAATTACCATTACAGATTGCCGGAAAAAAGGTGGGGTCAATATATCCGTCAATGCAGAGGACTTGTTCCGCGCGTTTTGCAGGTGTTCCCCACGATGAATTACGGAACACAACAGAACAGCGCAATATTAAGGCGAAATAAATTTATTGTAAAAGGAGTCAGTGTCCTAGTTAAAGGGGAAGACATCATTTAAAGGGGAGGTCCAGAACTGAATCCGGAGTCAGGCGGATCAATGTGGAAGGGATATAATGGAAAGTGAAAACAAATTGCCAGAGGAGGGGTGACCAGCCGGGAGTAAGGAGAGAGGGGGATTTAAGTGGGAACATAGGGAAAGTGTGCGATAGGGACATTAATGATGGATGCACAGCGGCCCAGTCCTATGTAAATGACGCAAGTCCCATGTAAGATATGCATGATAAGTCAGTGCACAGAGGTGATGCATCAGGGGACCGTGATTGGAAAGAGTTAAAAAAGTTTAAAAGGGGTTCTGATAAGAGAAAGCAGCGAGGCGGAGCCTTTAAGGGAGCCCTTACCTGGGAGGCCGGACCCCTGTGAGGTTCTGGTAAAGGTGAACGAGGCAGGAGAGAAGGAGGGAGTAGCAACCTGGTAGCACCATGTGCAGCGCGGCCATCCCCATCATACCGGAGCCGCCGCCGATGCTGATGTTCCCGGGGGTTACAGCACGCTCGGCAATGCCAGACTGAGCGCGGACACAGAGCAGGGGTCCACTGACAGCGCGTGCGTGATTGGAGAAGGCGCAAGGCGAGGGGCGGGTGGGGGGCCGGAGGGAGGACGGCTAAGCGCTGGTCAAACGAGGGAGGGCCCAAGGATGGGGCCAACGCCCACTCCGCGCAGGCAGGATCTCTTATTAATCACTGATGATTGTGCGCTGAGGGAAAAGGGTGATGGCAGTATATCACGGGAACCAGAGCACAGCAGGGTTATGTATACCGGCCCACAGAGGCCCAGAAGCCAGCAGTGTCTACTGTATACCACGAAGAGCACAGAAGTGTTACTTGATACGGAACAGAGCACAGCAGGTGGTTAGACTATACCCGGGCCCCAGACCAGAGCACAGCCAGTGTGTTACGAGTGTACTTATTATACCGGGCACAGAGCACAGCGAGTTTACTGTATACCGGCAAGAGCACGCAGTGTACGGTATACCCGCGGCACAGACCAGAGACAGAAGTGTGGAACTGTATACACGGACAAAGAGCACAGCAGTGTGGTATATATACCCGGCCAACCAGAGCACAAGCAGTGTTATGTATACCCGGCCCAGCAGCCCCACAGGCGAACCCAGAGCCCAGAGCACAGCCGTGGTACTGGTTATACCCGGCAACAGAGCACAGCCAGTGTTTGTGACTATATACCCGGCCAGGCCAACAGTTGTTACTATATACCCGGCACAAGAGCAAGGCAGGGTTACATATAACCGGCCCAGCCCAGCCAAAGAGAAAAGAAAGGGTTGAATGGATAAAGAAGAGAGGAAAAAGAAAGATGATAAGGTATAAAAATGGCAAAGAAAAAAGAAGAAGTTGTGTGGTAATGTATACCCCGGCACAGAGACAGAGTTAGCCGGTTCATATATAACGGCCCCAGAAGCACCAAGAAGTGTTACTATATACCCGGCACAGAGAACAGCAGTGTAATCATACCCGGCCCAGAGCACAGGCAGTGTACTGTCTTATTGCCGGCCTTAGGCACAGCAGTGTTAATGTTATACCCGGCCAGAGCACAGCAGTGGTGTTTCAGGTTAGTGTATATATACCCGGGCCCAGAGCACAGAAGTGTTACTGTATACCCGGCCCCAGAGCACAGCAGTGTTAGTGTTTATGTATTACACGGAACAGAGCACCACAGCAGGTATATATACCCGGCCCAGAGCACAGAAGTACCCGGCCCAGCAGGTAGTGTTGTTTAAATATACACGGCTATAGAGCACAGCAGTGTTACTGTTCCCCGGCAACAGAGCACGGCAGTGTTTTTCCTCTGTACCAGGCCCAGAGAACAGCAGTGTTAATATATACACGCCCAGAGCACAGCAGTGGTACTGTTCCCATACCCGGGCCCAGAGCTCAGCAGGTTTACTGTATACCCGGCACAGAGCAAACAACAGTGTTACTGTATAAAACCGGCCCAGAGAACAGCACTGTTACTATATACCCGGCCACAGAGACCGCAGTTAGACTCTATACCCGGCCCAGAGCACGAGCAAAGAGTTTCAGTGTTAATATATACACGGCAACAGCCAGGAAAACGCACGTGTTAGTGTGGTTACGGTTAGTGTTACTTGTATTACCTGGAAAACGAGGAACAGCAAGTGTTTGTTATGTATACCCGGCCCAATCATTGCACAAGCAGTGTTGGGGTTGTTTGTTACTGTTATACACGGACCCATAGCACAGCAGCATTACTTCGATACCCCCGGGGCAAAAAGAGAACAGACGGGGGTTCAGGGGGACGGGGGACTAGGGCAGGGTAAGCGGAGAAAAGGAACGGAAGGAATGCGAGGACGGGAGAAAAGAAAGTGGGCAAGGGTTAAAGGGTGATAGTGGTGAAGAGAGTGTTCCAGGATGAGAACAGAAGTTGTAGTAGTTACTATATACCAGGAAACACAGCCCAAGCGCAGCAAGAGCCAGCCGAGACAGGCACAGCAGTGTTATGTATGTTACCCGGACAGGGCAACAGCAGAGGCACAGCAGTGTTACTATTTACCCAGGCCCAGACAGAGGCACGGAGCAAGAGTGTTACTATATACACGGCCCCCCAGAAGCACAGCAGGTTTTAATGTATACACGGGCTAAGCAATTAGAGCAGGTCAGCAGTGGCGAGAGCCCCTTATAGCTGTATCCGGGCCCAGAAGAACAGCAGTGTTTGTTACGGTATAGATAAAAACGAACAAGCAATAGAGAAAAGAAGTAAGTGCGGAGTGTAAGGGAGTACAGAGCCAAAGCTAGTTGTTATTAAAAGTGTAAGTGTTTATGGATAACAGGCCCAGAGCCCCAGAGATCAGCTAGTGTTTTACTATATACCCGGCCATTCTCTAGTGAGACGCACAGCAGAGTGGTTAATAGATAACCGGGCACACAAAGAGCACAGCAGGGTCTATTAATCGTGTACCACAAGTTGAGTTCGTTGCCTTACTCTTACCCGCCCAGCAGCAGAGCCCAGAGCACAGCAGAGTGTTGGGTTACTATATACACCGGCACCCAAGGAAGAGCACGCAAGTGTTACTGTATACCCCGCGAGACCAACAAAAGCAGACCAAGAGGAGCAACTAAGCTCCCAGCAGCCAGAGTCAGCGATTGATGTACTTGATAATACACGCGCGGCACAGAGGCACTAGCAGTGTTACTGTTTACCAGGCCCATAGCACAGCCAGTGGTGTTCACTCTACTTTACAGGCAAGGAGCCATCAAATATGAGATAGATAGATATGAGATAGATAGATATGAGATAGATAGATACGAGATAGATAGATATGAGATAGATATGAGATAGATAGATAGATAGATAGGCAGCGCTGTGATGCCCGCTCCCCAGCCTCTCTATTATTCGTGCACCCCTCGGGCCCCTGATGCCTCTTATGTCAATACTTGTATCCATCTTCCTGGAAATTCAGTTTTAATTGATTCTTTGACAATTTAGCGCTATCTAAACATCTGGGGCTCAGGCGCAGGAAGCTCCATAAATAATCACAAGGTGTCGCCCGTGTTTCTCCCTCTGCGGCTAAAGTCAATATAATTATAATATCATCTTTTTCTTTGAGGCCAATTACAATTAGCAGATTGCCGGAAAAGGGGGGTCAATATTATCCGTCAATGCAGAGACTTGTTCCGCGCGTTGCAGGTGTTCCCCACGATGAATACGGATACACAACATAACATCGCAATATAAGGCGAAATTTATTTAAAAGGAGTCAGTGTCCTAGTTAAAGGGGAAGAACATCATTTAAAGGGGAGGTCCAGAACCTGAATCCGAGAGTCAGGATCAATGTGGAAGGGATAATTGGAAGTGAAAACAAATTGCCAGAGGAGGGGGAACAGCAGGGAGTAAGGAGAGAGGGGATTAAGCTGGGAACATAGGAAAGTTTGCGGATATGACCTAATGATGGATGCACAGCGGCAGTCCTATGTAAATGACGCAGTCCCATGTAAGATATGCATGATAAATCCAGTGCACAGAGGTCTATGCATCAGGGACCGTGATGGAAAGAGTTAAAAAAAAGTTTAAAGGGGTCCTGATAAGAGAAAGCAGCGATGCGGAGCCTTTAAGGGAGCCCTTACCTGGGAGGCCGCTGCCCCCTGTGAGGTGGTCCCGGTGCACGATGCAGGAGAGCAGGAGGAGGTAGCACCATGTGCAGCGCGCAGTCCCCATCATCCCGGAGCCGCCGCCAGCTGATGTTGCCCGGGTACAGCCACGCTCGGCACTGCCAGACTGAGCGCGACACCGAGCCAGCCACTGACAGCGCGGCGCTGATTGGAGAAGGCGCACAGGCGCGGGGCGGGGCCGAGAGGGAGACGGCTAATCGCTGGTCAACGAGGGAGGGACCAAGGATGGGGCCACGCCCACTCCGCGCAGGATCTCTTATTTAATCACTGATGATTGTGCGCTGAGGGAAAGTGTATGGCCAGTATATACCGGGCACAGAGCACAGCAGTGTTACTGTATACCCGGCCCAGAGCACAGCAGTGTTACTGTATACCCGGCACAGAGCACAGCAGTG
>CM033644.1:218744705-218767350 GCA_019512145.1 Engystomops pustulosus
ACAGAGCACAGCAGTGTTACTCTATACCCAGTATACCCAGCACAGAGCACAGCAGTGTTACTGTACACCCAGTTTAACCAACAAACACAGAGCACAGCATTGTTGCTTATCAGTATAACCGGCACAACAGTGTTACTGCTCACTATATAGCCAGCACCTAGCACAGCAGGGTTATTGTATAACTGGCTCAGAGCACAGCAGTGCTACAGTATATAACCAGCACAGAATGCAGCAAAGTTACTGTATGCCCAGCAAAAAGCACACCATTGTTACAGTATAACCAGCACAGAGCTCAGCAGTGTACTGCCCAGTATACCCAGCACAGAGCACAGCAGTGCCCAGTATACCCAGCGCAGAGCACAGCAGTGTTACAGTATAACCAGCACAGAGCTCAGCAGTGTACTGCCCAGTATACCCAGCACAGAGCTCAGCAGTGCCCAGTATACCCAGCACAGAGCACAGCAGTGCCCAGTATACCCAGCACAGAGCACAGCAGTGCCCAGTATACCCAGCACAGAGCACAGCAGTGTTACAGTATAACCAGCACAGAGCTCAGCAGTGTACTGCCCAGTATACCAAGCACAGAGCACAGCAGTGTACTGCCCAGTATATACAACACAGAGCACAGCAGTGTTACAGTAAACCCAGCACAGAGGACAGCAGTGTAGTATCCAGTATATCCAGCACAGAGCACAGCAGTGTTACAGTATGCAGCACAGAGAAGCATTAGTACAGTACTGTTATTATATGCAGTACATCTTATCACACTTCTCACACTAAGTTCCCCCACAGATCATTTGATACAGAGAGAATCAAACATAACTCAGACAGCGCCGTTCTCTATGTATTGGTCAGACCGGGGTACTGCAGATCAGCTCCTATTCATTTGAATTGTAGCTCAGCTGCAGTGACCTGGCTCAGCCACTACATGGAGAGCGGCTCTATGGTATGGTATTGGGCAGTGAAGGAGTTGCAACCAGAATCCTTGGTCATCTACAGTCCAGAAGAGAATGAATCAATGGCAGCATCCCTGGTGGTCTAGGGTAGTGTGTTGCTTTATGATTGAATTCTTGATCAGCTACAGTAGAGAAGTAATGGTAGCATCACTGGCAATCTTTGGTGGTTTAGGGTAGTAATGGGATTAATTGCAATAACTCTATGGGTCAAGGCTGATGAACAGATGAATGGGAGAATCCCTGGTGGTCTAGGGTAGTCCCGGGGTCTAGGACTGAATCCTTGGTTGGCTACAGTAGAGTAGGGATTATTGGCAGCATCCCTGATAGTCTAGGGTGGTAATGGGATTAATGGCAATGACCCCAGAGTTGATTGAAACAACAACCCTGGAAGTCTAGGATAATGAACAGGTTCATGACAGCATCCCTGGTGGTCCAGGGTAGTAGAGGATTCCTGTAGGTCTAGAATAATGAAGGGATTGATCGCAGTATCTACAGTATGTTGATCTAGAGTAGTAAAAGGATCAATGGCAGCATCCCTGATGGTCTAGTGTATTGAATCATCAATGGCAGCATCCCTGATGGTCTAGTGTAACGAATGGATCTATGGCAGTATCCCTGATGGTTTAATGTATTGAAGGGATCAATGGTAGTATGGCTGATGATCTACTGTATTAAAGGGTTCAATAGTAGTATCCCTGATGGTCTAGTGTATTGAAGGGATCAATGGCAGTATTCTTGATGGTCTATTATATTGAAGGGATAAATGGCAGTATCCCTGCTGGTCTAGTGTATTGAATGGACCAATTGAAGTACCCCTAATGGTCTAGTGCATTGAAGGGATCCATAGCAGTATCCCTGCTGGTCTAGTGTATTGAATGGATCAATGGAAGTATCCCTGATGGCCTAGTGTATTGAAGGGATCAATGGCAGTATCCCTGATGGTCTAGTGTAGTGAACGGAACAATGGCAGTATCCCTAAAGGCCTAGTGTATTGAAGGGATCATTTGCATTATCCATGATGTTCTACTGTATTAAAGGGATCAATGGAAGAATATCTGGTGGTTTAGCTTAGTAAAGAAAGTAATGGCAGCATCCTGGTGGCCTAGGGTAGTGAAAGTCTTTATGGAAACCTCCTTGGAGGACAACCATAGTAATAGAAGCAATGGTAACATCACGGATAATTTAGGATTGTGAAGGTATTAATGGCAGTATCCCTGGTGGTCTAGGGTAGTGATGGACTTGATAGCAACATCCCTGGTGGTTTAGAGTAGTTTAGAGGGGATTACTGGCTGCATCATCTTTGGTCGTCCACAATACTGAAGGGGTTAATGACAGCATCCCTGAAAGTTTTAATACTGAAAACACAAATTTTATATTTTATTACTTAGCCCCCAGCGAAAGTCCATGCAGAAAAATTGGGGAGCCTGATGATGCTAAATGTATAATCAATAAATTAAGAAATTTCCAAGCCATGACTGTGGTAATCTTCTTATATTTGTTATCCATGAGCTCCTTCCTTCTAAAATCAACTCTTATAATTATGTTAATGAGACAGAAAGGCTCTGGGGAGGTTACCAGAGCCCCTCCGTGTTGTAGCTTCACAGGCTGTGCAGGAGCACTTCCCCCTCCAACTGTGTGAGATTACATCAGGCAGACGGAGGGAGAAGTGCTGAAGGGGAAGGGATGGAAGTGGAGACAGTGTAACAGCCTGTGAAGCTACAGCATGGAGGGGCTTTGGTAACACCCCTTTTGGCTCATTAGCATAGTTATAAAAATTGATTCTAGAAGGAAGGAGGCCATGGATAACAGATATAATTACAGTACATGGATCTATGAGTTATCATGATGGATTTTCATGGGAAATAGTGAGGTTCACGGCTAAGAAGGTCCCGCCTAAAAAATACTTTAAAAAAATCCCAAAATATTTGATTTTCTGTGCAAATACATTGCAACATTTGTAATTTTTATAAAGAGAACCCCCCACACATACTTGCGTATGGACATGTCCAGGCCGCCCCCCCAGCAGCCAGGAAGGGGTTAAGGTGGCGGCATTGTCCGCCCGCTCCTTTCTTGTTGATTCAGTGGCTGCTCCGAGACAGAAACGGCAACTCTCAAACTGAAGGAAAGAAAAGCCTTTTGAGGAGACGCTGCCCCAGCGCAGGAGCAACTTAACAGCGGGTCACCCCTAGCAACCAATCACGTTTTTTTTTTTTTTTACTTGACGATGAGAAAACTTTTTTTTTTGCCTTTTCTTCGTCCCTTTTTTTTTTTTTTATCCCTTTTTTCCTATATCCTGGTTACTAAAGATCCGAACAGGACAAAAAAAAATTCTCGCACTTTCGTTGAGATGAACCGGTTGGGTAGAAATTTTTTTGGGCGACATCTTACGGTCCTGAAAAGTGGATAAAAAAATTTTTAAAAAAATTCTATTTGTTTCAAATCTATAAAATCTTTAAAACACGTATTGAAAACAAACTTCGTGTTTCCCCTTTAATTGGTGTTAAATCCGGTCGGAATTTTCCACTTGAAATCTTTGAGAAAACAAAAAATTTTTTTTTTTTTTTAATTTTTTTTTTAGAATTTTCCCTGTTTTTAATAATAATAATAATAATAATTCTTTATTTATATAGCGCACACAGATTACGCAGCGCTGCACAAAGCATGACAAATCAGTCCATGTCCCCATGGGGCTCACAATCTAAACAACCTAACAGTATGTTTTGGAGTGTGGGAGGAAACCGGAGGACCTGGAGGAAACCCATGCAAACACGGAGAGAACATACAAACTCTTTGCAGATGTTGACCTGGGTGGGATTCGAACCCAGGACCCCAGTGCTGCAAGGCAGAAGTGCTACTCACTAAACCACCGTTTTTGGAAATGTTTTGAAGTTTTACTATGAAAGAAACTAAAGTAATAACAGGGATAGTTTCCCTTTAACTGGTGTTAGCCCCTTAAATCCAGTAGGGCATTTAGTTCTAAATTATAATATTTGCAGTAATTTGCTTTAATTTTCTTTCTCTCTTATGTGCCTGGTGGCTGATGTTATCTATTAAAGGCACAGATCTTCAAACTTAATCAGTTCTTAAAGGGGTTGTCCAGGGGGTTGATAAACATGGTTGATTTCATACGAAAACAGCGCCACACCTGACCATGGTTGGTGCTGGTACTGCTACTGCATAGAGATAAATGGAGCTGAGTTGCAATACCGGCACAAACCACTGTGTGGCGCTGTTTTTTGGAAGAAAGCTTGTTTTTCAACCTCCAGACAAACCCTTTAAGTTAGATATTTTTACTAGTAACCCAAGTTAACAATTTACATCCATTTAACCTACCCGTTCACAGATCCACAGTCAGTTTTTACGGTCTGCATGTCATCAGTGTGTGAAATCTGTTTCTGATCCACCTGTTGGCTGTGAGCGTCATCCGTTTTTGTGGATATAGCCTTATCTTGAACGCATGGGGTGCAAAATTAGAAAAATGATGGTAGAAATGGGAACCAAAGCCCTATATATTATATAAGACGTCATCATTATAATGTCTGATGATATCATAGATTTTGGGGGTAAAGTGAACCTGTCATCAGGAATGTAATTTTTAGCTGGTGACAGGTTCCAATAGCCTATGCTATGCTGATTTTAAAAATGTCAGCTTTCTGAATCATTTCAGTACTTTATAATAGTTTATTTCGCATTACCTGGCTTCCTGTCTGCAGCATGTGGTGAGTCCCATGGGGCTGCGGCAGCCTTTGTGTGCCTGTGTCGCAGTCTTTATCCCCCTCCCTCTGGAATTTGGGAAGGGAGCTAGATGAGTGCAGAGAGACACAGGAACACACCGGCTGCACCTGCCTCCTCCCGGGACTCACCACACGCTGCTGGCAGGGAGCCAGGCAATGTGAAAAAAGTTTTTATAAAGTAGTGACAGTTTTCACAATGCTGATAAAGGCATTTAAAAAAAAAAAAAAAAGGAACCTGTCACCAGCTACAAATGACATTCCTGGTGACAGGATCGCTTTAAGGTCTTGCTGGGAGTTGTAGTTCTACAAAATCTGGAAACTATGACCTTAAGGGGCTCATATTAACTAAAGTAGCCAAATACTTCTGATAAAATATATTTGGGCAGGTTGGATCCTTCTCAAAACCCTTATAAATAGGATATAGCTGTTCGAACCCAACAACAGTGACAGATTTGCCTAATTGGCCTCTAATATGTAATTTTTTTCCTCTCACTGCATGTAATCGTTCTAATAACTTAAAAGGGTTTGTCCTGTTGACAGATTGCCCTTAAAGGGGTTGGCAGGGATCACTATTTTTACTATCATGTACTGCTGTTCTGTATATCATGGAGCTCCATCTTGTGGTGACCATGAAGCATTACACCTTCTTGAAATGTGGAGGGAGAGGATGCATCCAAGGCCAATAACAGGGTTATTATCACCCCCCTATTCACAGGATAAGAATTGATGGTGGATCACTATGATGTAAATAGGGATCTCATCATCTCCTTCTTAATGGAGCTGTAGGATGAGCATGTTCTGCTTCCATATGTCCTGCTTCTATATGTCCTGCTTCTATATGTCCTGCTTCTATCATAGGTAGATGAGAATAGATGACTATGCTGCTGAGAGTCCAGGTCCTTGCTCAATGTTTAGTCCTGGGACATAGGTAGATGACTATAGATGACTATGCTGCTGAGAGTACAGGTCCCTGCACAATGTTTAGTCACGGGACATAGGTAGATGAGAATAGATGACTATGCTGCTGAGAGTTTCAGAGGACAGGAGACTCGCATACTGACCCTCACACAACCGGGTCACTTCGGGCCTGAACCAACTTGCAGACTGATCAATCAAAGGACAGGAGACTCACAATCTGACCCTCACACAATCAGGTCACTTATTGCCGGACCCAACTTGCAGACTGATCACTCACAGGACAGGAGACTTGCAGCCTAACCCTCACACAATCGGGTCACTTCTGGCCGGACCCACTTACAACCAACACATTCAAAGAACAGGAGACACGCAGACTGACCCTCATACAATCGGGTCACTTCTGGCCGGACCCACTTACAACCTGCACATTCAAAGGACAAGACACTTGTAGCCTGACCCTCACACAACCGGGTCACTTATTGCCTGACCCAACTTGCAGACTGATCAATCAAAGGACAGGAGACTCACAGCCAGACCCTCACACAACCGGGTCACTTCTGGCTAGATCCACTCAAAATCAACACATTCAAAGGACAGGAGACTTGCAGATTGACCCTCACACAACCGGATCAGTTCTGACCTGACCAACTTGCAGACTGATCAATCACAGGACAGGAGACTCACAATCTGACCCTCATACAATCGGGTCACTTCTGGCCGGACCCACTTACAACCTGAACATTCAGAGGACAGGAGACTTGCAGCCTAACCCTCACACAACCGGGTCACTTCGGGCCTGACCCAACTTGCAGACTGATCAATCACAGGACAGGAGACTCACAATTCAGAGGACAGGAGACTCGCATACTGACCCTCACACAACCGGGTCAGTTCTGGCCAGACCCAACTTGCAGACTGATCAATCACAGGACAGGAGACTCACAATCTGATCCTCACACAATCGGGTCACTTTTGGCCAGACCCACTTACAACCAACACATTCAAAGGACAGGAGACTCGCAGCCTTACCCTCATACAATCGGGTCACTTCTGGCCTGTCCCGCTCAATACCAACACATTCAAAGGACAGGAGAATCACAGCCAGACCCTCACAAAATCGGGTCACTTTTGGCCAGACCCACTCACAACCTGCACATTCAAAGGACAAGACACTTGTAGCCTGACCCTCACACCCAACTTGCAGACTGATCAATCAAAAGACAGGAGACTCACAATCTGACCCTCACACAAACGGGTCAGTTCTGGCCTGACCCACTTACACCAACACATTCACACGACAGGAGACTCACTTTGGATGATATTTGGACTGGTAACGTCTGATACTTCTATATGCCCTGCTTCTATATGTCCTGCTTCTATATGTCCTGCTGAGAACATGCTCTACCTGTATCTTTAGGTGGGAGAGGTCCACTGTACATCTGATCAGTAGGGGTAGACATTGCATCCCCTATCTTGTAATTCAGACAACCCCTTTAATTGTCCCTTTAACTAAAGACTATATTTACAACTACTATCAGGGCTGGATTAAGCGTGGTGGGGTCCCCTAGGTGAATAAACTGGTGGGGGCCCAAAATTAAATCCCTTTATCTTAAATATAGTAAAAAAATAATAGTTCTACAGAACCTTTTCTAAGAATAAGAACTTCTACATATACACCTCAGATGCAGCACAACCCCATAATACACACCTCAGCTGCTGCGGAACCTCTTAAATCACCCCTTTTTTTAACACCCTTCTATCCCAAACATGTTTTCCACTACACATGTAGCTTTAGGCACTGACTGCTCCTATTTTCACTGTTCTGACCAGACCTTGTAATGCAGAATGGAGGATCCAGACCTGACCCGTGAAGCTCCGACCACTCACCTGCATAGCTCTGCTGTTGATACCAGGAGTAAGGATTGTACAGGAAGTTTACAACTCCATGTAGTGCATAGCAGTCAGCAATACTATGGACACCGATATGGTTGATCATAAAGCAGAAGTGGAGGCAGGCAAGATGGTGGGGGCCCTGGGGCTCGCACTCCAGGTGCCCTCCCTATGATCTGGCCCTTATTACTATTATAACAACTATAAAGAAAAAAGCACAATCTTTTGTCCTTTAAGATATTATTATAGCACACAGCATCCTGGGATTTAAAGATCTCTGCTTGCTGTAGACCTGACCCGTGATGCTCTGACCACGCACCCGCAAAGCTCCACTGTTGATACCAGCAGTAAGGTTTTTACAGGACTTTTAGAACTCCATGTAGTGTATAGCAGTCAGCAATACTATGGACACCGATATGGTTGATCATAAAGCAGGAGTGGAGGCAGGCATGATGGTGGGGGCCCCGGGGCTCGCACCTCAGGAGCCCTCTCTATAATCTGGCCCTGATTACTATTATAACAACTATAAAGAAAAAAATCACAATCTTTTGCCCTTTAAGATTTTATTAAAGCACATAGTATCCTGAGTTTCAAAGATCTCTGCTTGCTGTAGCATTAAACATTAATCATTTTGTACAATATGAAGCAAATGTTTGTGTTTTAAAGACTTGTTGTAAAATCAGAATTTTTTTTTTTTGGGGGGGGGGTTATACCAACATTTGAGGTGAGAAAGACATGGGCAGCACATCTACACATTATACAATGATGTATTGTCGCTAGTGACCTTGTTTTAGCGGGTCCCTACACTATAGGGTGCATGATCACATTGCGTCCACTGCTGCTGAAACACAGGTACCAGGACCCAACAGCACCCCAGCACCCATACTGGTGGACTAAACCTCCCATGGGGCCTCTGATGATCCAAAACTTCTGGTTGGGCGGAGAACCTGAAGATCAAAGGTATCGGAACATCACAGGAATCAGGAGCTGGGAGCAGAGTACATACATATTATATAGGGTTTTCTAGAATTCCCCCTTTAAAGAGGTGAGGCATAATAGGACTATTACCATGGCAATCCATGAAGTCTCCTCAAGACCCCCTGCTGCATACAACTGACATAGTGTAGTCAGGATCCCGAAAATCGGATGAGAAGGACAATGAGGTCCAGTTGTGACCCTGACTTGCCTAAAGTGGTCCATATAATGATGCATGAAGCAGAGTCAAGCCACTGGTCCCTGTTAGTTTTCACACCCATTATGCTAATCAGCCTCTCTTCTGTCAAGTGGGTGGCCCAGGGCACTTGGCACCGCCCACCTGACAGTAAAGAGACTTATAAGCATATTAGGTCCCACAAACTGTTCAAATAAACAGTAGGGACCAGAGGACAATTCCAACTCTTTTTCCTCCAAATTTGTTCTATAGCCTCCAACGTTCTTTGTCAGGTGGGTGGAGCCATGATGTCAGCTCCACCCATCTCACATTAGAGAGTCTAATTAGCGTTTGGGCTATATGGGCTACCTGAATCTAT
This sequence comes from Engystomops pustulosus, assembly GCA_019512145.1. Taxonomy (NCBI): domain Eukaryota; kingdom Metazoa; phylum Chordata; class Amphibia; order Anura; family Leptodactylidae; genus Engystomops; species Engystomops pustulosus. The sequence goes on from CM033644.1 coordinate 218,753,733, forward strand.
GCTAATCAAACACTCTACTGTCAGGTGGGGGTGGTCCTGAGCAGGAGCTGGCAGTATGGCCACGCCCATTTGACAGTATAGAGTCAAAAATATTGACACTGATTGCTAAAGAAAAGGAGAGATAAAATTCCAAAGCAAAAAAGTTGGGGTTGGAGATTATTGATAAGTCTTCTTTAAGCCATATTTACCGATTAGGGGCAGTAATTATAGACATCGCCCCCCTCCCCCATCTCTTAAATCCTCCATGATGGCAGCTAAATGCATCGGCCATAAACTTTTTGTTTGTGATGCGACTTGTTTGTGTCATATTCCGGGACCTCGCCGCCTTACATTAACATTGCATCAAGGACACAAAGCCGACAGACATGTCAATAACGGAGCGAAGGCGTCCATTAATCAGGAGGAAGTGTCGGCAAAGTTTGGCCGTTTTCCCCGCTGTACATTAGTGGACGGAGTAAATGGATCATTAAACAGGATCGATCAATAACCACGCGCTGTAAATTATCTAAATTGCAGAAGTTGTGCGGAAAGTTAAGAACAACTGACAGAATATTCAGGAGGAGGCAAAGTCGCCAAACATCGGAAGGTGAATAAACGCAGGAAGATGAGCAGATCAATGATAACGGAGCCGCGTCCAGGGGTTTCTGCATCTGCAAATCTGAAATCGACAACAAAATTTGAACAGCCCATTCTAATCTTTTTCTAACAATAGCAGGGGAACAAAGGTTTTTATCTTGTTGGGTGAACATTTAAGAATTCTTTAAATAAAAACATCTGAATTGTGGGTGAAAATAGCATTAAAAAAGACATTTTTGTGATAAATACCCTATAGATAACTATGCTGCTGAGAGTACAGGTCCCTGCACAATGTTTAGTCCTGGGACATAGGTAGATGAGAATAGATGACCATGCTGCTGAGAGTACAGGTCCCTGCACAATGTTTAGCCCTGGGACAAAACTGTTTTTTTTTTTTGGCTTGGTTGTTTTTTCTTTTTGTGTCCTATTGTTTTGTACTTTTTTAAAAATGTTTTTATTTTGTAATTATAATTTTGTCCCGTATTTTTTTTTATTGTTCTTGTTATTATGTCGTACGTTCTACTCTGTTGTCTCACAAGTTCAGTCCTTTCATCTCGAGAGCCTCCTAAATCCTCGTTCCGTCCTCCATTGGCATTAGGATCCTATTTACATAATCATCAGTGATTTATAATCAGATCGTTTGCATGTACGTGAACTTGTAACCCCGCTGGCAGTTCTTGTTCTCCTCTCCTGCCAGTCTCGCTGTGGTGCAAAGACTTCACAAATTGGTCTGCGCTCTCCGAAATCTGCCAGTAGGATTTGCAATGGCAGAATCCTGGCAAGCGCCTTTGATGAATTTCCCACAATCTGTCTTGCACTTTCCAAATATAAGCAGAACGGTTTAATTTTTATCCCCTATCTGTATTTTAACTTTGCTCTATTTGTTTAACCTTTTTACTTTTCTAAAATAAATATTTCTGATGGATTTTTGCCTTAAAAAAAAAAAAAACTGAGCATTTAATGGCAGATTTTTATTGCCTTGCTGTGGTTTATCTGAACTGTTGACTGCGTTTCCCGGAAAAACTGATAGCACGGACATCGCATCTTCACATTTTCTTCAAGTAAAGTTTTATGGTATGAAGAATATGTGTTGGTCATTCTGTTTATTCTGTTTATACTTTAGAATTATTAAAGCATTTTGACCCTTTAGATTAAAGGAGAGTTTTTTTTATTTTTAAAATACTTTCCATAGTCCAGTATATCTGTTATCTTCATGTCGTAAAAACTTTCCCTTCTTCAGTCTCTGTCTGCAAATTTGCAATACACTCTGCAATACGCTTTTTTTCGTCGGGTTTCTTGAAAATTACCGATTTGAGACGGTGTTGCTTGACACGCACCCAGTATAGCTTGGTCAACTCCAGTGAACTCCGACGGACTTCAGTGCAGCAGCTTTAGTGAATCGCCGGAAGCCCCGAATCGGCTTCGGAGAACCTGCCGCTGGATCGCGAATGAACCGGGTAAGTAAATCTGCCCCTCTGAGTTAGGCTACATTCACACGATGTATGCCCGCCGTACCGTAGTACGGCGGGCATACATCGGCACTGCGGAGAGGAGCAGGGGATGAGCGCTGCTCACCCCCGCCCCTCTCCATAGGAAGATACAGCGCATGGCGCCCTATCACAGGAAAGGATAGGACATGTCCTATCTTTTCCCGTGCTACGGAGCGGTACGGTGCCGCACATGTGCTGCACCATACCGCTCCCGTACAGGGCCGTGAGCCTTTAGGAGTGTATGGGGGACGTCTATCGGCCGCATATACGTCGGCCGTATATACGTCCCCCATACCGTAGTGTGAATGTAGCCTTAGTGGGTGGAGACCTAGCTGCTGTGACTCACTCCTCCCCCTCCACTTTCCATAGAGCTTATGTGTAATCTTACACCTCTCATTAGCATCTGTCCGTCTTTTTAGCAAGACAGAATTTAATATAGACTTGCAGACCCCTTGTTCTGACAGAAATCTAAAGGTTGGACGTTGGAACAGTTAGGTGTTTATGTAGGGAGAAAGAAGGATAGGGCAGGTAATTTGATAAGCTGTTGCTAGAAATACCGGCAGACATTTAATACCCAATTCCTGTAGCTATTGGAAATATCTGGACAGCTTCAGATAAAGGGGATTTGGTCTTGAAAAATCTGAAAATGATGACCCACTGAATTATACATGTGATGGTTGGTTGAAGCTACGAATTTTTTAGAAGTCATACAAAGACCAATACAATGGGGAGATGGGTTTGGACTGTGGGGACCTAACTGGTTTGGCATTGGGCTACTGCCAAGGATGTTGTCAAAATAGTCCCAGTGGAACTTTGTTGTGAAATGTCCAACAGGTCGAGGTAGAATAGTGACGGCCTATGTCGGTCTCGCCTCCAAGGGTATCAGAAGATCCTCAGTTGGGCCCAAGCCCTAACCTTGTACTGAACACCAGTTGTCCAACAGAAAATAAAAACTACTTTGGAGGCTCTAATTCCCAAAGAATGATGGATGGACCACCAGAATTATTTTGTCTGGTGGGCCCAGATGTTGGACAGCTGACCTAGAGGAGTTAAAAATTTATAGTTCTTGGGTCGAGGACGCGTTGGAAGCAAGTCGATGCTTGGACAGTTGGAGCACATAATGGCCAGTGAGAAGGGTCGTAGTGCGGGCAGCAGAAACCATGGTCATCAACAAGGCTAAAAAGTGCAGGAACATGATCCAGAAAAGGAGATATAGAGCTATCAACGTGAGGAAAAATTGCAAAAGATTTTCGGTTTTTGTACCTTTATTCCGCTGCGCAGTAAACATGAAAATGTAGAAATTTTAAGATTTATTTTGAGTAAAGAATCAGACTATTTTTTTCAAGGTTCGGACAGCCTCCTTATCATACAATTTATGGTGTTACAAAGGTTATTGTGATGCGTAAAACAATTGGCAAGCGGCACAACATGCCCGGAACCAATATTCTCGGGCACATGTCCTGCTTATTTGTCTCTGTATCTTATCTATGATTGTGGAACATCTGAGTTCCCTCGAGCCTAGATTTCTTTGAAATAACTTGAGGAGGTAAAACAAACATTTCTCCAAAATCATGGATATCCTTGGTTTGTTCCTGAGATTGCTTGGGAATGATCTTCATGCTGTGTGTTTTCTTATGGATAAACAAATAAAAGTGGAAAGTTCAGAAGTTTTGGAGACGATCCTGGTCAGGTGATTTTTATTTCAAATTTAGTTGACATCTCTATGGATTGTGGAAAGAGTGGGATGCAACTGCAGATGAGTAGGTTGTGGGAACAGAGGGATGCAACTGCAGACGAGTAGATGGTGGGAAGAGAGGGATGCACATAGAGGCACACCACACCACTGTTACTCAATATAGAGGCTCACCACACCATGGAATGGGAGCTGTATACCTGTACACGAGACGAGTTCAGAAGTGAGTTTGTTTTTTTAAAATCTTAAACCAATTGTCTTCTTTCAGGAAAACGAGTGATGCAACCGCAAATTCTCGAAGTGAACTTTAACCCCGACTGCGCCAGGGCCTGCAAGTACCATCCGACTTTCTTCAACGACGTCTTCAGCACGCTGTTCTTAGACGAAACGGACAATTGTCACATGACCGCCGTCCTTTAATGACGTCTGGGCCGCTGGTGGCTTCTATCACACGTGAGCTTCCCGGGATTTATAGGATATCTGTGGTTCACATCCCGACACTATTGTATATATCACCACTCACAGGTGTGACCTGCAGATATTACAGCTTAAAGCAGAGAGTCCAAAAGAACAGTGCCTCTCTTATCTAATGGCCGTGGATGGTATTGCAACGTAGCTTTATTTGCCTGGATGATGCAATACTTGACACAGCCTATGAGTGGCGCTGTTTTTCCCGGATAAAATCCGATTTTGTAACCTCATACAGCCATATTAAGGTTCATTTTCTTCCCCCTGAGCTGTCGTTTAGTACCGGGCCCAATATTTATACATTCAAGAGCCTGGGGAGTTCTGGTTTGCATGTTCACGGTTACTGAGCTGCAAGTTCTGATTGTTTAAGCAAAGTTTATGTTTCATACAGAAATATCCCTGCTTTTTTCAGATTTACATGTGCGTATTACTTTCTTAAACTGCTTCAAATAAAGTTATGTATTCATTTGATCCCTGGTTGTTGTTTTTTTTTTATTGCACTGTGCTTACAGCAGCCTCTGCACTCATCCCAGAAGTATGAGAGATACTAAGTGGAATAAGAGGCTATAGACGCGACCATCAGATCCTTGATCACCACAATAGGAATCCCCCCACCCCCCACAAATGAATGGAGCTAAAGGTCTACCCTGCACATAGCTGTATGGGCACAGCTTTGGTATTCCCTTTGATTACAGCAGCCTCTGCACCGATTCCCAAATTATGACCGTAAGTGAACCGTGAAATGGAAGGTTATAGACATGACCACTGGGTCCCTCACTGCTCACAATAATGGGGGTCCTATCCCCCTTCCCTAATTGAAAGGAGCTGCAGCCACAAAGCTTTGTTATGCCCTGTGATTACAGCAGCCTCTATGAAGAAGACATGACTGCTGAGTCCTCCACCGATCAAGAGAATAGAATTCCTGTTCATCTAAGTGAAAGGTGCAGCATGTCCAACATACACTTGACTGCAAGGATGTAGCTCTGGTGTGACCTGGGATTACAGCAGCCTCTGCACTCAAGAAGTTTGCGATATGGTAAGTGTAATGTGAAATAACAGGCTTGTATGCTGGCCATGGACATGAGTGCTGCACCCTCCACCAATTAGGAGAATGGGGGTTCTGGTTATTCATGTAAAAGGCACAGGGTGCCCAACATACACGTGACTGCAAGGACATAACTTTGTTATACCCTGGGATTACAGGAGCCTCTGCACTCATTCAAGAAGTGTGAGATTGGGCAAGTGTACTGTGAAATGACATGCATGTGTGCTGGCCATGGACATTATCAATGCGCCTTCCACCAATCCGGTTCACTCAAATTAAAAGAACAGCAGGGACAAAGCTTTGTTATGTCCTGTGATTACAGCAGCCTCTGCATTTATTCAAGCAACATGCAAGGTGGTTAGTGTACTGTGAAATAGAAGGCTTGTGTCATAGCCATATCCATAAGATGCTGAAAAATAAGGTCTATGGACATAGCTTTGTTATACCATGTGCTTACAGCAGCCTCTGCATTGATTGAAAAAGTATGGGAGGTAGTGAGTGTACTGTGAAATAGCAGACTTGTGTGCTTGCCGTGGACATGATCACAGCATACTCCACCAATCACGAGAATAGGGGTCCTGTTCATCCAAGTGAAAGGCACAGGATGTCCAACATACACATGACATGTCCTGAGATTACAGCAGCATCTGCAATCGTTCAAAATGTATGAGATTTGCTAAGTGTAATGTGAAATAATAGGCTAAGGACCTGTCCTTTGATCGAAGTGAAGTATAAGGGTCCCCCCCCCCCTCCTTCCAGCAAATGAAAGTAGGGTCAGGTTGATCATGTACATAGCCATGTTATGTACTTACAGCAGCCTCTGCATTGATTAAAGAGGTGGTGACTATACTTTGAAATAGCAGATTTGTGTTCTGGTCACAGACATCACTGCTACGCCCCCCTCCGAGTGTTCATCCAAGTGAAAGAGGTGCAGCATGTCCAAAATACACGTAACTGCTGGGACACAGCTTTGTTATGCCCTGTGATTACAGCAGCCTCTGCAATTATAAATGTAGTATGAGATATGGTAAGTGTTATGTGAATAGCAGGCCAAAGACATGACCTCTGATCACAAGAAAAAGGGTCCTGCCCCCCTGCCAAAAAATTTAAGCTGCAGCAGGTATAGCCTGCACATAGCCATGTTATGTTCTGTGCTTACAGCAGCCTCTGCAATGTTTGAAGAAGTATGAGAGGTGACTATACTTTGAAATAGCAGACTTGTGTTTTGGGCACGGACATCACTGCTACTCCCTCCTCCGATCTAAGTGAAAGAGGTGCAGCATGTCCAAAATACACATGACTGCAAGGACATAGTTTTGTTATGCCCTGTGATTACAGCAGCCTCTGCAATTATAAACGTAGTATGAGATATGGTATGTGTTATGTGAAATAGCAGGCCAAAGACATGAATTTTGATCACAAGAAAAAGGGTCCTGCTCCCCTTCCAAAAAATAAAAGCTGCAGCAGGTATAGTATGCACATAGCCTTGTTATGTTCTGTGCTTACAGCAGCCTCTGCAATTATGAATGAAGTATGAGATATGGTAAGTGTTATGAGATATAGCAGGCCAAAGACATAACTTTTAATCCCAAGAAAAAGGGTCCTGCCCCCTCCCCTGCCAAAAAATGAAAGCTGCCTTGTTATGTCCTGTGCTTACAGCAGCCTCTGCAGTGATTGAAGAAGTATAAAAGGCGGCGAGTATACAGCAAAGTTTTTTTTTTAACTTAATTAGTACAAAATTGGCTAAGAATTTAGTGTGCCTATTCTTCTTTGTCTGGGTTGTCCCTCCATAGCCGATAACTCAAGGCTGTAGCCAAAGTCAACCAAGCCAGAGTCGGGGACATCAGGGCGGCGGCCGTCCTGCTAATGGGGTACCAGACGGCAACAGTGGCAGCTGTGGATCCGGTCATGAGAAGAACTTCAAAAAATGCCTACATTAAATAAAAAATTAAAAAATTTAGCCCTCAACAAGGCCACACCCACTTGTCAATTTAAACATAAATTTGGAAAAGTGGCTCCAGAATTTTAACTTACAAGTTTGATCTTATGGGCACCGAAAAACACCTGACTCCATGTCCAGTTGAGCGCCAGCTGTGCCCCATATACCCCTAGGGGTACCACAGCGTCTTCTGTAAATCCACCCAACTCTTTCCAGATCAGATAAGATCCATAGCTGAAAGGAAGAGTAACACAATATGATCCCCAAAACTCCCTCTTATAGAATATTTACTTTTTTTTGTTTCTTAAAGGGATGTTCTTGATAAAAATGATCCAACATTATATTTAGGGACGGGGCATGAGATAGGAAGTCCCTTTTTTGGTACTTCCTGTGTCATGCCCCAGCCCTCGAGCACTGTATGTTCCTTTAAGACTCTGCCATAAAACCCACACCCCATTCCCCCATGTACTCACCCCATGGATGTATATAGAGTCGCCCAAACTGGTGGAAACACCCAGTCCGGGGGGCACCACCTAGGCTTCTTCAGTGTCGCGTACCAGGTTTCGATTTGACCATTGGTTCCGATCCCTACGATAGCGCTCCCTACTGATGGAAGGACGGTAAAGCCAACTGCTGGGAGCCAAGAGGGAGCCATTGTTTGTTCCTATTCTGAAAAGACACAAATGCATTAAATTCACTGACTGGGACCGCAAGAGATTGTTTAAAATGTTCACGTCTGCCTTATACTGAAGAGAAAAGGGAACCCAAACCTTAATATTGGGGATACATACAGGTTTACTGAAAAATTTCAGGCAGGTTGTGATGTCACACAAGTGCACGGCTCGTTATATCCCTGGTCATGTGATGTCACACAGGTGTACGGCTCGTTATATCCCCGGTCATGTGATGTCACACAGGTGCACGGCTCGTTATATCCCTGGTCATGTGATGTCACACAAGTGCACGGCTCGTTATATCCCTGGTCATGTGATGTCACACAGGTGCACCGCATTCCTGACTACCTTTTGACTCTCTTACTAGTGTATCACTACAACTCCCAGCATGTCCTGACTACCTGTGACTCTCTTACTAGTGTATCACTACAACTCCCAGCATGTCCTGACTACCTGTGACTCTCTAACTACAGATAATAAGCTATAAAGCTAGAAATAATCTTTTTTCAAACATTTTTTAAATTATTATATATTTTTTTTTTCTTCCTCCCCCCCCCCCCCCCCCCTCCCCTTTCCCATATTCTTCTTTTGCACTTTTTTTACACTGCAGAGCCTCCAACCCAGTATAGATTGCAGACTCCTCCCCCGGGGCTTACACAACGTATATATAGGGAGTCACATGAGATTTGGGGTGAGAGTGGAACAAGTGGTTCCCATGGGATAAAGACACTTACTGATGAGGAAATGACCTTGTGGGGAGGGAGGGTCATACATAAAAAATACACAACACGTCTGCCCTTCTTCCCCTATAAAGTTGGTCGGAAGAGTCCACAGCCGCTTTGTCGTTACTTTCTCACATTGTAGGGAGTTGCTAGTTAAGCATTTCCTCAATATCCATTATCTCACATGTAGGGTGTTGCTAGTTCAGTAATTTTCTTCCTACTTCAGTTTCTCGCATTGTAAGGTGCTGCTAGTTCAGCAATTTCCTCCTACATTCAGTTTCTCATATTGTAGGGTGCTGCTAGTTCAGCAATTTCCTCCTACATTCAGTTTCCTCTCTTCTCGCATTGTAGGGTGCTGCTATTTCAGCAATTTTCTCCTACATTCAGTTTCTCTTCTGCATTGTAGGGTGCTGCTATTCACAATTTCCTCATATATTTGGTTTATTACATTATAGGGTGCTGCTAGTTCAGCAATTTCTTTCTGTATTGTTTCTCGCATTGTAGGTTGCTGCTAGTTCAGCAATTTTCTCCTACATTCAGTTTGCGCATTGTAGGGTGCTGCTATTTGAGCATTTCATTTCCTCATTTATTTAGTTTACCACATTGTAGAGGGTGCTACCGTAGTTCAGCAATTTCCTCCTGTATTTAGTTTCTTACATTGTAGGGAGTTGCTACTTAAGAAGTTTCCTCATATATCCATTTTTTTTTCATATTATAGGGATTTGCTACTTCAGCAGTTTCTTCATACATTCATTTTCTCACATTGTAGCACTGCTAGTTCACTATTTCCTCCTTTATACGGTATCTCGTATTGTAGGAGCTGCTGATCAGCATCTGCTCGTGTATTCAGTTCCCCTCACATTGCAGGAGTTGCTACTTTAGTAATTTTCTTGTATGTTTGGTTTATCACATTGTAGGGAGCTGCTAGTTTCGTACTTTTCTCCTTGTATTTGGTTTCTCACCTTGTTGAGTTGCTACTTCAGCCCCCCCACATTCTGCCGCGAGTCGGATCAAAGTTCACATACGAGCCTGACCGGTCCCGGGTGTAGGGACCCGGGTGTTATCTGTGAGTGACAGACATGTGTGTGCGGGAGATTACTACAGTGTGCGGGGCGTGTTACCAGGCGTCTTGTATAATGGAGACCTGCAGGGGGGGCCATGGGATTATCTCTGAGATGTGGGAGCACTATAATGGGGGGAGGGTCCACACGTTACTCCCGCATGCAATGGGGGCTCAGCAGTTTCGCTCACTGTATGGGTGACTACTTATTGGGTGCTGATCCGGATTCTGGCCTGGTGGTAATGGCGACCTTCTGTTGTAGTGGGCCCAGTAGACCTTGCACCCCCCCCACTTACACTCACATGTTCTATAGCCACGACTTATTTATACAAGCCTCAAACCCATAACGTAGTGGATCAGGTAACTAAGGGTTCTCCGGAACCAAAGGTAACTGACCCATCACATTCGATGACCTAACCTTTGATGGGGGTCTTTATAGGTGTACAAAGTTTTACCGACATAGCTGCAGTTTGTAATCATACCTGTGTATGTTGTTAGTAGCAGCAGTACTCTGTGAATGGATTTTTATTCCAGGATTGTAGCTGGTTGTGTCCTCACACTGTTGTGTGTCCTCAGCAACAGTGTTTGGTATTGTCCATGAAGAGATGTGTAATCACACCATGTTTTATATGTTTTGTTAGTAGCAGCAGCATTGTGAAAATGGTTTTCTATTCCGGATTTACTGTAGATACTATTCCAGGATTGTAGCTGGTTTTGTGTCCTAACCTGCTAGTGCTATGTTCCTCTGCAGAGCCTGTGTGGAGTATTGTCCCAGGAGAGATTGTAACCATACCTTTTTGTGTAAGGCTGTTGGTTGCAGCAGGGCTGTGAAATTTTTTTTTTTTTTTTATATTCCAGTATTGTAGCATGGGTGTGGATCCTCACACTGCTGTGTGCTTGTAGCTCTGTCATGTATATTCCAGAGTAGCGGGACAGGCACTCCAAGCTAGATCTCTCCTGAATAAGTACAAGTAAGCTAGTGACAGGTTTCTGGTTAATATTCCAGGAAGGATGGAGGGGCCTTGTAGTGGTTGAGCATGCAGAGGTCACAGAGAACAGCAGTGTGAGGACATTTTTTAATTGCTACTATCCAGAATATAAGAGATGGAGGGGGGAATCGAACAACATACACATAGGTATGATACACAATCTCTCCAGGCACACAACTAACACTGCTGACAGAGAACACAGGGCACAGCAGTGTGAGACACGCCCCCTACTACAATCCTGAAGATAAGACCTATCTCCACAGTCCTGCTGCTACTAACAACATACACATGTGGTTAATTACACATCTCTCCAGCGACAATCAGCTAACACTGCCTCCAGAGAACACAGGGCACAGCATGTGTGAGGACACACCACCAGTACAATCCTGAAGATATATGCCTTATCTAATGCTCTTCTCTCTCTCACGCTAGTGCGATGTCTTCCTGGCTCCCGCCATCGGTCTCACCCTCCTGCCCCTGTGGGAGGAATACTCGGAGGACTCATCACCCGAAGGAAGAACCTGGTACACCACCCTGGTCAACCCCCTGGTAAACCGTCATGCGCCCTCCCAACTGGATGTTTGCCCAGTGTGGACACCTTGTATACCTCCATGGGGTAGGTAACATGCATAAAAAAAATCCACCCATAGGATTGGCGGTCCTTCTTGGAGTCGCCCCTGTAGACCTTTTATCCTGTAGTCTATGATGTAGCCCCAAACACAGCAGTGTGAGACTCGCCCTCCTGGACCCGCCCCTTTATTTAATAACTATTGTTGTTATTGTTTTTAAGTTTGTTCAATCTGATCTACAAAGAATTGGGCGGATTCACCGAGGCTACGTGGTCCCGTTGGGACTGTACGCAGGACACTGGGCGCTGAACTGGGCCTGGACAACCCATATCTTTGGCGCCCACAAAATTGTTGGGTAGAGTGACAATAGAAGTAACTAACTAATTTGTATAAATTGCCTTATTATTTTTCCTAGAAGAGCCCATTTTTTCCTCGCAGCATACCTGGTATTTGCGGTCCAGCCTCTTCTAATACTTGCTGCATACTGGATTATATTATTTCAAGTATGAACCGTATGCACTAAGCTCCCCCTAGTGGTGCTACATTGGACACTATGATAAATTCCAGGTCTATGTCGATGCCGTTTATTTTGGTTTAAAAAGTGGAGGTGCACTTAAGGGAATATGACAGCGATTATTGACCCTTCCATAGTGTTAAGTATGTCCCTGGAGAGAAGTGTAAATCATACTTTGTGTGTGTTGTTAGTAGCAGACGGTGGACTATATGGATTTATATCCCATACTATTGGAGTGCATGTCCTCACACTGCTGTGCTCTCTATACTGAGCTGCAGCCAGTTTTATGTAATGTCCCTGGAGATCTGTGAACCATACCTATGTGTGTGTTATAGCAGCAGGACTGTTAAAATATGGATTTTATATTCCGGATTGTTGCTTATCCAAGAGCTCCGGGGGAATGTCCTCACACTGCTGTGCCTTATTTCTCTGCATTGAGCTGCTTCACACTTACTCTTTAGTAGGTAGGACCTGTAGGCAGTCACACAGAGAGGCTGTGGGCAGTAAAATGCAGAGATCTTAGAGAACAGCAGTGAGGACACACACCCTTAGAATATAAATCCATGTATCACAGTCTGCTGCTACCTCACAACATTCAAAACGTATGGATATCACGTCTCTCCAGGGACAATACCTAACACTGGATGCAGCTGAAACGGGTGCACAGAGCAAAACAGTGTGAGGACAACACCCCATTATAATTTATACAACCCCAGAATATAAATCCATAACTCACAATCCTGCTGTTACTACTACATGATACAAAAAGGGTATATTTATACATCTTATATCATTAAAACCTCAACTGGCACAAGGGCACGCAGTGTGAGGACTCGCTCCAAGATAATCCAGGAATGTTAAATCCATATGTCACAGTCCTGCTGCTACTAACAATATACATCCAGCCTCTGCTACTAAACATATACATAATCTGTGCTACTAACATTCAACATCCTTGCGCTACTCATATACATAACAGTCCTGCTGCTACTAACAATATACATAACAGTCCTGCTGCTACTAACAATATACATAACAGTCCTGCTGCCTACTACATATCCAATACAGTCCTGCTTGCTAACTAACAATATCACAATAACAGTCCTGCTGCTACTAACGAATATACATAAACGTTGCGCTATAACTACAATATACATAACATCCTGCGGCTACTAACAATAACTAACGTACCCCTGCGTACTAACAAATAATACAGGCTCTGCTATAAATTACCAAAAGTATGACTACAATGACTACACATCTCTCCGGGGTTGACCCCCAACACTGGATGTATGGTCACACCTGCTGACGGGTTCCCTGTTTAATTTCCAGGGCTTTGCTGAAATCGTCCTGCTGACGGGTACAGTGGTCCTGACCACCGTGTCCTGGTATCCTATCAGCAGGACAGCGGCCTACCTGATGCTGCCGTACATCGCCTGGCTGTCGCTCGCCTCGTCCTTGAGCTACGTCATCTGGAGGGACAATAAGGACAAGTCTGAGTGAGGAGGAGAGGAGGAGAGAGATGCTTTATGTGTTTTTTGTTACTTTTATACTTTACATGTTACTGGTTTATTTTTGCACTCCTCTTGTCTATTGCCACACACCAGCAGGACACTAATGTGACGCTACCCGGGTGATGCCCGGCCAATACTTATGGTGCCTTAGTCATGTGCCCCCTGCTGGGCAGCAAATAAAAGACGATGAAAGTTACGTACTCTTGTCTCTTTGCTTGTCTTGGCTTCAATGTCACCAGTGTTGGCTGTAATTAATGAAGGGGTTTGCCCTACTGTGCCTGCGCAGCGGGGGGTTGCCCATAACGTGCTGCGCTGGGGGGGGTGTTGCCCATACGCTGCGGAGCGTGGGGTGTTGCCCATACGAT
>CM033644.1:218767613-218802198 GCA_019512145.1 Engystomops pustulosus
GTGGGGGGGATGTTTTTTTTTGGTTGTTTTGGCCATGAACGTGGGCTTTGAGACAAGGGGGGGGGGAGGGGGTGGGGTTTGCAGTACGGTCTCTGCGGCAAGGGGGGGGGGGGGTGTTTGCACATACTGGTGGCTGCGAACAGGGGGGGGGGTTTGACCCATACGGTGCTGGGGCAGGGGGGGGGGGGGGGGGTGTTGCCCATACGGTGTGCTGCGCAAGGGGGGGGGGGTTGTTGCCCATACGGTGGCTGCGCAGGGGGGGGGGGTGTTGCCCATACGGTGCTGCGCGGGGGGGGGGGTTTGCCATACGGTGCTGCGCAAGGGGGGGGGGGTTGTGCCCATACGGTGCTGCGCAGAGGGGGGGGGGGTGTTGCCCATACGGTGCGCGAGGTAGGGGGGGGGTTGCCCATACGGTGCGAGCAAGGGGGGGGGGGGTTGCCCATCGGTGTGTCGCAAGGGGGGGGGTGTTGCCCATACGCGGCTGCGCAAGGGGGGGGGTTTGCCCATACGGTGCTGCGCAAGGGGGGGGGGTTTGCCATACGGTGCTGCGCAAGGGGGGGGGGGGTTTGAGGGGGTTTGCCCATACGGCGTGCGCAAGGGGGGGGGGTGGTTTGCCAATACGGTGCTGCGCAAGGGGGGGGGGTTTGCCCATACGGTGTGGCGGGGGGGGGGGGGTTTGGTTGCCCATAAGGTGCTGGCCGGGGAGGGGGGGGGGTTTGCCCATACGGTGCTGGCGGGGGGGGGGGGTTTGCCATACGGTGCTGGCGGGTGGGGGGGGGGTTGGCCCATACGGTGCTGGGGAGGGGGGGGGGTTTGCCATACGGTGCTGGGCAGGGGGGGGGGGGGGTTTGCCATACGTGTGCTGGGCAGGGGGGGGGGGGGGGGGGGGTTGCATATACGGTGATGCGCGGCGGGTTGCCCATACGGTGTGGCCGGGGGGGGGGGGGGTTTGCCCATACGGTGCTGGGCAGGGGGGGGGGGGTTCTGCAATACGGTGGTAATGCTGCGGGGGGTGCCCATACGGTGCTGCGCAGGGGGGGAAGTTGCCCATACGGTGTGACATTTCGAAGTCCTGCTGCTACTAACAACATACACAAAGGTATTATCCAGGGAAAATACCTAACACAGGCTGCAGTTTAATACAGAGGGTAAACAGAGCACAGCAGTGTGAGGACACCCCCCCCTACAATCCTGGAACATAAATCCATACACCTCAGTGCTGCTGCTGCTACTAACACACATGCAATGGTGTGATGACACATCTCTCCAGGTGGGACAATACCCAGCACTGGCTGCATAGAGCACAGCAGTGTGAGGACACGCCCCAGTGCACTTTCTACAATCTTGGAATGTAAATCCATATTTTACAGTCCTGCTGCTACACACCAAATATACAGAGCTATGATTACAGAGTTCTTTGAGAACAATACAGGGTACAATGCCTGCATAGAGCACAGCAGTGTGAGTACACCCCCCAATGCACTTTGAAAATCTACAATTCTGGAATGTAAATCCATATTTCACAGTCCTGCTGCTACAAACCACATACACAGAGCTATGATTACAGAGATCTTCAAGGACAATACTTAATGCTGCCTGCATAGAGCACAGACCACAGCAGTGTGCGGATATACCCCCAATGCACGTGGAGAATCTACAACCCTGGAATATAAATCCATACTTCACAGTCCTGCTGCTACACAGAACTATGATTACAGAGTTCTTTGAGGACCATACAGGGTGTGTGCTCACACTGCCAGCACAGAGCACAGCAGTGTCAGCACACACCCCAATACACTTGGAGAAGCTACAATCCTGGAATATAAATCCATTTTTCACAGTCCTGCTGCTACTAACAACATACACCGAGCTATGATTACAGAGCTTTTCAAGGACAATACTTAACACTGTCTGCATCTCACAGAGCACAGCAGTGTGAGGACACCCCCAATGCTAAAATCCATTTCCCATCTACACAGTTTATACTTCCATTACGCGGGAGAACAAACAGGAAGTAATCCCTTGACCTTTTGCCCTGATATTCCTAGAGAGAGTAATAAGCGCAGAATCTATTAGAATAATGTGGTGACTTTGTGCTCCAGGGGTCATATAAGGGGAGTGCACTACGCTCTTGTATAAGTGACCCCCTCCCTTTAAGTTTGACGTTACACCACAAGAAGGGGCCGGATCTGGGAATCCTGGATGAATGTGTGGATAGAAAGCAGAGCTGCTCATTCGCTTCAATGTGTCAGTGCAGCTCCTACATTGGTAAGTGCATGTAACTGGCTACTTGCTGACGGTTTCTTTTTATTGCGCTTTTTCTGCTGTTTTTTACAATTTCACTCTTAATTTGTCACGTTTTGGTGAATGACTCATCACCGGGAGCCGGTTATATAAGGTTTTAATAAAAACGTTACGCAACGTGAGATCTAGTCTGCCCTCTGGTGGTGACGCAGACACATGACATGTAAGGAACGTTCTAGTTCCATCCGAACAAATGTTACGTTCCGCAGCAGATTTTGAAAATTGAGAAATTCTCTGAGAAATTGGAACGAAATTGTTTTTCAGATTTAGAAACTTATTACGGTGTGCGGGGGGGGCAATATAGACAATGAGCAATGGCTGCCGCAGATTCCAGGGATGGCGAGGGAACCTATCAGAAGGTTTTAGGGTCCAGCCGCCCTTAAAGGGGTTGTGCACTCTCAGCAAATAATTCATATTGTTTGTGTAATGAGAAATTATACAATTTTCCAATATACTTTCCTCATCACTTACTCGTGGTTTCCTAGATCTCTGCTTGCTGTCATTTTACAAAAAGATGAATTATTTACTACCAGTGAATGAATATCAGATCATTGTCATGTGATGTCACACAGGTGCACGTGACATCATCACATCATATGACAAGGGAAATATAACGAGCCCTGTGCCTGTGTGACATCACATCTAACAAATCCTGCATCTGTGCAACATGGCATGACCAGGGATATATAAAGAGCCGTGCACCTGTATGACATCACATGACCAGGGATATATAATGAGCCGTGCACCTGTGTGACATCACATGACCAGGGATATAACGAGCCTGCACTGTGGTGACACATGACTAGCTATAACGAGCCGTACACATGTATGACATCCCATGACCAGAGATATAATGAGCCGTGCACCTGTGTGACATCACATGACTAGCTATAACGAGCCGTACACCTGTGGGACATCACATGACCAGGGATATAAGGGCCTGCAACTGTGTGTGACATTACATGACAGGGATACGAGCGTGCACCTGGGTGACATCACATGATAGCTATACGAGCCGTTTCACCTGTGTGATCACATGATCAGGGATTATAACAAGCGTGCACATGTGTGAATCACATGACCAGGGACCATAACGAGCAGTGCACCTGTGTGACATACATGATCAGGATTACAAAAAGCCGTGCACTGTGGACATCACATGACCGGGCATAACAGAGCGTGCACCTGGTGACATCACTAGACCCGGGATATAACGAGCCGTGCACCTGTGTGAAATCACATGACCAGGGATTAACGAGCCGTGCAACTGTGTGATATAACATGATCAGGGATGTAAACGAGCCGTGCACCTGTGTGACATCACAACGACCAGGAGTATAACGGAGCCGTGCACCCTGTTGGTCATCACATGACCAGGGATATAACGAGCCGTTGCACTTGTTGTGACATCACATGACCAGGGATATATGACGAGGCCGGTGCACCGTGTGACCATCACATGACCAGGGGAGATAACGAGCCGTGCACCTGTGGACATCATGACAGGGATATAACGAGCCGTGCACCTGTGTGACATACATGTCCAGGGATTATAACACGAGGATGACCGTTGTGGATCACTTGACCAGGGGATATAACGAGCCGGTGCCACCTTTGGTTGGGCTGGGAGTTGTAGTGATACACTAGTAAGAGAGTCACAGGTAGTCAGCATATGCTGGGAGTTGTAGTTATACACCAGCTAGAGAGTAACAGGTAATCAGGACATGCTGGGAGTTGTAGTTATACACCTGCTAGAGAGTCACAGGTAGTCATCACATGCTGGGAGATAAAGTGCAGCACACGCTGGGAGTTGTAGTGACGCCACAGCTTACAGAGGGCAATAAAGAGAATGGGGCTGACTGACCCCTTAATATTTGCATTAATCTAACAAAATTGTATATATAAGGGGCTGCAATGTCACAGCAGGGGGTGACAATGTAAACTACGACCCCTACAGCGTTACCAGGACCCCCCTGTGACACTGAGGTTCGGGGGGCGATAATAGCAAAAATGTCAACATTTAGTTTCCGTAAAAAAAATATATATATATATATCAAAAATTTATAAAAATTTGTTAAAATTTTGTGGATTTCTGTGCAATTATATAACAGAGTGCCTTGTCATTATCTGCACTCCATTATCTGTAAGACTACAAGTCCCAGCAATGCATGTTAGCAGGAGGGGGAAGCCCTTCAATGCAACTATTAGTATAGCTTGTAATGAAGCCCCTGGAGGAGCACTTACCTCTGCTCTGCTGTCACCTCTGCTTCTGTCCCCACTGCTGAGAGCTCACACAATTTGCCTGGGTGTGCACACTGAACATCAGGGGGCGGAGTCGAGAGACCAAGGAGATGCCCTCATCCGCCATCTTAACTGTGGGCAAAACTTAACCTTTAACTGAATACTGTATAAAGATGTTTTCATACAATTTACAGTCACATAAACTACAACTTTGACTGCAATTTTATTGAAAATTATTAATATAGCAAAGTGGAACTTTTGCGTTGTGGTTAATATTCCTGAGGGAAAGCATTTGGCGGCGCACAGCTCACCCGGAAGTGTCCTTGAGAAGCTGACATGTGCAGAGGAGGTTGTGTTTTCAGTCATTAGGTCCCTGTAGGAAGGTGTTGGGGGGCTGTGTTGCAGATATGGGGGGCTCCTCTCTTCTCAGGTCGTGTCTTTATAGGAGGTTGCTGTTTAGTGGGCACAGGGCTGCCCAGTGCCAGAGATGGGCATCTACCACCGGGATGGAGGAGGATATTGCAAGTTTACTGGAAGGGGCAGAGGTGGACAGAGAAGACGTGGCACAGCGCCAGCCCGCCAGGTCGCCATCTGGCAGTACGGTTGTCCTGTTCCCAGGACAGGGCAGCCAGCAGGTGGGCATGGCCAGCGCACTCTTACGCTACCCCAATGTCTGCGCCATGTTCCAGACTGCGCACAAGGTGCTGGGTTATGACCTTCTGGACCTTTGCCTTAGGGGTCCGGCTGAGATCCTGAATAAGACCGTCCACTGCCAACCGGCCGTATTCCTCACCTCCCTGGCTGCTGCGGAGAAACTCAGCGAAGATTATCCCAATGTAAGTAATCCCTTTAAGCCAGTCTGTGGAGAATTACAAATCCCAGCATGTCTTAACATCCTGTATAAATCAGGGTATGCTGGGAGTTGTAGTTGGGCAACCACGATCACGGCATATCGAAGGGCGTAGCAAAGGTCAACGTGCGACCATTATGTTGTTAAGGGTCTAGACATGTGACCACTGTCATGTTCTTAGTATGCAATCAAACCCTGAGACCTCCAATGATCAGGGGGGCTGAAAGACCCATAAAATTGAGTAGGGTTTGCTTTGTATAGGACTGGTCAGGGGACTTTAGACCTTCAATTTTCCAGAGCTATAGGGGGAATCTCCAATAATTTCAGATCCATTATTTTAGGAAAAACCCTTTGCACACAGGTTCATTTGTTGTGATTCTCACTTTCAGTTTTTCAGATGCAGTTTGTGAAGCGAAAAGCAGGTGAGGATCGTAAAGGGTGAGAACATACTAAAAGAAGCTCCTCCTTTTTATTCAATCCTCTCCTGGTTTGGACGTCGAAAACTGCATTTGAAAAACTGTGTGAACGTACCCTAATCCTGTCCTGTGTAATACTCCATTTTCCCTGTGGAGGCGCTTCAGGGAAACTGAATGCACACAGATGACCACTGATCACGTGATATCCTGCTACTGAGAATATAACGAGGTTTCCAGGAATGGATTGGAATTGGGCAATAAAAAGAATGTCTATTTCACCAATTAACGTTCAGGTTTCGGGTATGCGCCTGGCGAAAACCTCTAGGTGGCGGGGGTCACAGGACTCTCTTCATCCAATGATGGGCTTTTTCGGGTCCTTTAACCAGCTCCCCCCTCCTCCCAGAACTTCCAGCCCAATAACTGGATCTTTATTTTCTGATGGGAGGGGTATATAATCCTGGTAAACCCCTTTAATTTCCTTGCAGCACCCCCACCATAACGAAAATCCAGATTTACATAGACGCTCTTCCAAAGTCATAAATGAGGGTCCAGAGGGAAATTGGGGTGGGGCACAAAGTCTTGTACTGGTTAGTAACATAGTGTAATTGTCTCCTTCATCCAGGCAGTAGAGAATTGCGTGGTGACGGCCGGTTTCAGCGTGGGGGAATTTGCCGCTCTCGTTTTCGCTGGGGCTTTAGATTTTACGGAAGGTAAGAATATATTTTTTTTCCCTAATAAAAGTTGTCTTCTACACTCTTATCCATTGCTATGATTAACGCCTGATATTCTGGTGCAGATCGGGGGCTCTGTGTTTCAGTCGGTGACACCTAATATCCAGCCCTCTGTTAGAGACCGTACGGTTTACGACAAGGGCAGAGGTTTCTGCACAGTGTACCAGGCACAGCACCACACATTGTATAGTGGTTCTGTATGGTATTGCATCAGCTCTATTCACTCAATGCCAGAAACAGCCAGTCGGTTGGACTGCCAAATCTAGTCACGTCTCTGGGATTTTCCATAGCCATCTGCATATCCCTCAATCTTGTGACATGGGAGTAATGATTGCACAGTCCCCTGTTCCGCAGGAAGGGCCACAGCATCTAACAAGAAATGTGATGGGTCACGTGACCTGCGGCAGCTACAGATAGAAGTGGGAAGTTTACCAGGTTATGTACAATATAAGTGGATTGTACTTACCCTGGTAAACTTTCTTGTAGGTGGCCAACCCCTTTAAGTTGAGGGTAGGTATAAAAAAAAATAAAAAATTCCTTCACATCTGGAATGTTCTGTATTGCAGCTCTGTATGCAGTGAAAATCCGGGCGGAGGCCATGCAGGAGGCGTCTGATGCCGTACCAAGCGGGATGCTCTCTGTGGTGGGGACTCCGAAGACTAAATACAGCCGGGCATGTACGGAAGCCGAGGAGTACTGCAGGACGTTGGGCATAGCCAATCCCGTCTGCAGGGTGGCAAATTTCCTGTTTCCGAATGGCAGAGTCATTGCAGGACATATGGAGGTGAGCTGGGATGCAAGCTGATTTTACCTACTTGCTGTTGACTCTTAATGGCTAGACAGAGGGTAAGGGTGTCCTCTGGTAACCCCTTAGTACCTCTGTGATGGGTGCCAGTAGGTGGTAGCCCAGACTTGGATTCTGTGCATGGTCATTAGACATAGAACCGATAGTAACTTTTTGTTTTGCTCCTCTTCCAGGCCATCGAGTTCCTACAGAAAAATTCCAAAAAATTCTCCCTCGCCCGAACTAGGCTTCTGCCGGTCAGCGGCGCTTTTCACACCCCGCTGATGGAACCGGCCGTAGAACCTTTCCGGAACGTCCTGAAGACCCTAAACTTCAAGCAGCCGCTGGTAAACGTCTACTGTAACGTAGACGGGAAGAAATACAGACACGCCGAGGCCTTCGAGGACCTCCTGGCCAAGCAGCTGGTCTCTCCGGTGAAATGGGAACAGATCATGCACGCCATTTACGAGAGGAAGCAAGGGACCGACTTTCCACGGACCTATGAAATGGGACCCGGAATTCAGCTGGGGACTATGCTTAAAATCTGCAACTTAAAGGCCTGGAGGTCTTACACAAGTATAGATGTTTTTGAAAGAGAGTAAGACGGATGAGGGTTGACTGTATCTTTTAAAGGGCTTTATATGTTGATGATCTGTCCAGGTCATTAGAAGCCATGGCCACTTTGCAAACAGCGCCAAGCACTGTGTAGTGGGCGATTCTGGTTACTGCAGTTCATGCCGTATTTAAAGGGCTCCTCCCCTACTATGTCATATGTTAAACCTGGTCTACAAGTCACATGCAACAACCGCACGTCTATGTTTTTTTGACGTGTTAACAGACACAGATTTCTTCTTCAAGTTTATGTTAATTCAGTTTATCAGTGTTTTTGGAAAGCTGAGTGATCCGCTCTCATAAGACTTTCTATGATACTTGAATCTGTGCTTTATTAGGATGTTGTACAAAGGTGGGGGATACAGCACAGAACCCTTTAGTATGAATTGGCTTGAAGAGAAACAAATAGTGTAGCATGTAATACCTAACTTCCCCTGTAGGGGCAGCATCACAGCTACACCTGCTTATTAAAGGGGATGGTATCAAAAGTGAGACTGATCTTCGCCGATCAATAAGTTGATCCTCATTGCTGCATCTTTGATAATTTGTCCCCTTTCGGTTTTATGCATTTATGTAGTGATAAATGGCTCCAGCAGGGGGCACCGCTCCCTAGTAATAACTTATCACTAGAGGTTTAGGCTATACCTAGAGCAATCAACTGATTGGTCCAATCTCATCGTTAAGATAACATGTCTGATTGTGACTGCAGCTTTTAAAAGAGTTGTCCTGTGTCATTAAAACGCTGATTTTGCTACAACAGCGCCTCCTTGACCATGGGTTGTGTCAGGTATTGCAACTTTATTTAAACACACGGTCAGTACTGCAATACCTGGCACAACCTGAGTACAGAGGTGGCGCTTTATCAGGAAATCCTGGAAAGCCCTGATGTTTCTGTAAATCCAAGGGTTTCTGATTGTGATGTGGATCTATAGGCCACGGCTGCAGAATTACTAGCACCGCCATTGATCTATGTACATCATGTGACTTTATGTGACTCCGCCTCCTGCATCCTTTAGATGGCCCTGACCGTTTTTTTCCTCTATGTGAAGCTTTTGTATAGGAATATTCTGGATTAAAGTCCTATTTTCTATATATATATCGTTTCAAAAATGTGATTTTTGGCCTAGTATAAAGTAAGAACCTTTGGCATTGCTCAGAGATTAACATTACTGTGGGGCAGCACGGTGGCTCAGTGGTTAGCATTACAGCCTTGCAGCTCTGGGGTCCTGGGTTCAAGTCCCAGGTTCAATATCTGCAAAGAGTTTGTATGTTCTCTCCATGTTTGCGTGGGTTTCCTCCAGTCCTCCGGTTTCCTCCCACACTCCAAAACATACTAGTAGGTTGATTAGATTGTGAGCCCCATGGGGACAGGGACTGATTTGGCAAGTTCTGTGCAGCACTACTGAATCTGTGGGCGCTATATAAAGGAATTATTATTGAAATTATTAAAGGTAAGGTCCATTCATGTCAATATCAGCGAGTATAGAATATTATGCACTTGTGACACCTGCAGGCAGAATTCAGTACTACAGTCCACTAATTAAATGGGGATGGGCATCTTATTTTGTGCTAACATATCAATAGGATGGCTGGTGGGTGAATGGGCGGGGTGGCTTTGGGGCCGCAGAGTGTCCTGATTGACTTGGGAACCTCTTAGATGCCATGGCAAGTGTTTGCTAGAGATGCTGTGCCACCCAGAAAGTTACTGTAGGTCATAGATTCCTCACAACGATCCTAAAAAAATGTCAAATCA
The DNA here is from genome assembly GCA_019512145.1 of Engystomops pustulosus. NCBI lineage: Eukaryota > Metazoa > Chordata > Amphibia > Anura > Leptodactylidae > Engystomops > Engystomops pustulosus. Next base: position 218,777,305 of record CM033644.1, read on the forward strand.
AATTAAGGACCTCAAAATATGTTGATGTTAAAATTAATATTGTTACTATGCAAAACTAGTGGGGGGGGGGGGGACACTAAATTGTTATTAAAAATTAATAATTTTGTAAATATTTTTTCAATGTAACCTTTGAAAAAACACAGCAACCAAAATGTTAAAAAAAATAAAAAAAATTGTGACAATTAAAAAAAAAAATGGCTCCAAAAATCTTGACATTACGGAGTTAAATGAAGCACATGTTCTGTAATTTTACGTAACGTTGTTTGTTGCAATCTTCCTCTTTTTACACTAATAATGACATAACAATCTGCGGCTATTACCGGGCCGCTTCGCCTTCTCGCCCCCAACCCCCCCCCCCCCCCGCGCAGTCTATAGCCGGTTATTTTGTAAACAGCCTCGGGTTTCACTTCCTGATATTGGATAATGAGGAAGTTGCGGAGAGTCCGGAGCTTCGCTCATGTTTAGGTGAAGCAGACGCAGTGTAAACAGTTTCCCATGATTCCCAGTGTATGCTCAGATCTGCAGCAATCGATTATGGCTACTACAGGACTTCCATCTTCTCGGTTATCTTATGATTCCTTTCTATACCCAAGTGCTGATGTAATACAACGCTGAGATTAGAAAATAGTTTCCAAAATGTTTCCTTCTGTGTGTTCCCTCTTAGTGCAACTTCTGAATAGGCTCCTTCCCCCTCTGGCAGATGACAATACTTCTTACTTCTGCCAACAGAAGAAGTGTTCCCAGCCATGTACTGGAGAGGCACTGCACCTGAAGAGGCTGTGCTCCTTCCATGTCTCTCACCTTGTTGCTGTGATGTCAATCAGTCTCCTTCCACCTCTGGCACGTGATAATACTGTTCCTTCTTTCTCCACCTACATAAGAAGTGTTCCCGGCGTTACTGCCATGTACTGGATAGATTCTGCTCCTTTGGGCAATAACGGAAGAGGCTTTGCTCTTTCAATGTCTCCCCACCTAAGAGCTGTGTTGTCAATCCGTCTCCTTCCCCCTCTGGCGCCTGGCAATACTTTTCCCCAACAGAAGAAGTATCCCTAGTAATACTGCCATGTACTGGGGTAATTCTCTTTTCAGCCATTTCTGGAAGAGGCTCTGCTCTTTCCATGTCCCCCATCTTGTTACTGTATTGTCAATCAGTCTCCTTCCACCTCTGGCACCTAACAATACTGTTCCTTCTTTCTCCACCCACATAAGTATTCCCAGCGATACTAGCATGTACTGGAGAGGTTCTCCATCCAGCTATTTCTGGAAGAGGCTCTGCTCTTTCCCTGTCCCCCACTTAGGAGCTGTGTTGTCAATCAGTCTCCTTCCACCTCTGGCAACTGCCAATATTGTTACCTATTTTCTCTACCCACATAAGTGTTCCCGATGATACTGCCATGTACTGGAGAGGTTCTGCTCCTTTCGGCCATAACGGAAGAGGTTCTGCTCTTTCAATATCTCCCCACCTAGGAGCTGTATTGTCAATCGATCTCCTTCCACCTCTGGCACCTGCCAATATTGTTACCTATTTTCTCTACCCACATAAGTGTTCCCAATGATACTGCAATGTACTGGAGAGGTTCTGCTCCTTTCTGCCATAATGGAAGAGGCTCTGCTCCTGTCCTGACAAGTAGGGTAAAAATTGATTTCTATTGGCTGCTTAGCAGTAATGAAAGGATCTGTAGGCCATTAACTGAGCATGTGCGTTGAACACCAGTTGGCATTATACAATGTAATCGAATGACATAATTTATAATTGAATTTTTTTTTTAACATCATGTAAATGGTAATTATTGTTATGTGATCCATACGATGAACGTGATAAGGACATCTACCACCAGGATGAAGGATTGTAAACTAAGCATACTGGTGTGTGCCCCCTCTGGCAGGATGCAATCTTCGTTTAGCTTCTTTTGCCCTGTTTTTTTTACAAAACAAATATGCAAATGAGCTCTCTGGGCTCCATAGATGTTTATAGAGACTGGAGCCCCTTAGGATCATTTGCATATTTTTTTTGCATAAGGGATAATTATAGAGGTCCTATATGATTACCTAGATTATATGGTGTAATCTTGGCACATCCCTTAGAGGTAGGGTTGAATGTAATCTATTGCTCGCTGTTATCAGCCCTTAATTTCAATGCACAAATGACAAATTGTATCAACATTCTGTAAATGGAATCATTTATTCAACATTTGATTGACAGATTGGGGTGGGAAGAGGATGGCCTGCATTCCTTCACTCACGGGTACAAAAAACGTCCAGCCGTACCAACCCCCACAGGATATATTAAGTGCTGACACGGAGGGAGAAAAAACACCCCACAATCGATCAAAATGAAGCTACGAGCAATCACCAAATCTTAAAATTTCATCTTAAAAAAAAATTTGTTTAGTGACCCAGCACTATAGATAAAAGTTAAAGATACAAAAAAAATCCAGTGTATAAATGGCACCGCCAGGGTGGCACGCGTCGACCAGAGTCCTGCCGTGGCCTCCTCTACAATCTCAGTCATCCAGTCCCAGCTTGATGACAAGTCCAAAAACTGCTACCAGCGCAGCTAGAAGCAGCAGGTTGGGGTAGAAGGTCACCGGGCCCCGGGTGGCTACCTGCAGAGAGATACAAATTAGAGGGTTTTAGTATTTACTTGTGGGGTATCACTATGTATACAGTGGGTGCAGAAAGTATTCAGACCCCTTTTCAATTTTTCACCCTTTGTTTCATGGCAGCCAATTAGTCAGATCAAAAAAAGTTCTTTCTCATTAATGTGCACTCTGTACCCCGTCTTGACAGATAAAAAACAAGTGTAAAAACCTTGAGAGCTGCAGGAATTTCTTTGTAACCTTGGTCAGATCTGTGCTTTGCCACAATTCTGTCTCTGAGCTCCACGGGCAGTTCCTTAGACCTCATGATTCTCATATGCTCTGACATGCACTGTGAGGTCTTATATAAACAGGTGTGCCTTTCCTAATCAAGTCCAGTCAGTTTAATTAAGCATTAAGTTTTCCCCTCTGCAGGCTCTATCTGTGATTCTGTTTTTTCAGTGCTGGTGGTTGGAGTAGAGGAGAATCTGCTCCATAACTCTGCAAGGTTATTATATAGAAATACCAAGCTGTACTGATGTGCCTAATGAACTTGGGGTAAGATAGAAACTTATTATCTACGGTAGTCTCTGTGACTGTGTCTCCTCTATCACTTAGAAGCATCAACAGGATCAAAAAAGACATTATATAGAAGTACTGAGCTGTACTGATGTGAATAAAGCACTTGGGTAATATAGAAACCTTTTAGGGGCACATTCTCCTATAAATCTCTAATTTACATATCTCCAGTAGCTTCCGTGACTCCTCTCTCATCAGAAGCATCACTAGGATAATATAGGTGTTATAGAGACATACTGAACTCTACTTATGTGAATAAAGCACTTGGGGTAATATAGAAACTTATTAGGGGTACATTCTACTCTAAATTTGTAATTTATATATCTCCAGTAGCTTCTGTGACTCCTCTCTCATTCAGAAGCATCACCAAGATCATATAGGGTGTTATATAGAAGTACTGAGCTGTAGTGATGTGAATAAAGCACTTGGGGTAATATAGAAACGTATTAGGGGCACATTCTACTATAAATATCTAATTTACATATCTCCAGTAGCTTCTGTGACTCCTCTCTCATCAGAAGCATCACCAGGATCATATAGGGTGTTATAGAGAAATACTGAACTGTACTAATGTGAATAAAGCACTTGGGGTAAGATAGAAACTTATTAGGGGTACATTCTATTATAAATCTCTAATTTGTATATCTCCAGTAGCCTCTGTGACTCCTCTCTCATTCAGAAGCATCACTAGGATCATATAGGTGTTATAGAGACATACTGAACTCTCCTTATGTGAATAAAGCACTTGGGGTAATATAGAAACTTATTAGGTGCACATTCTACTATAAATCTATAATTTCCATATCTCCAGTAGCTTCTGTGCTCCTCTCTCATCAGAAGCATCACCAGGATCATATAGGGTGTTATATAGAAATACTAAGCTGTACTGATGTGAATAAAGCACTTGGGGTAATATAGAAACTTATTAGGGGTACATTCTACTATAAATCTATAATTTATATATCTCCAGTAGCCTCTGTGACTCCTCTCTTATTCCGAAGCATCACAAGGATCATATAGGGTGTTACAGAGAAATACTGAGCTGTACTGATGTGAATAAAGCACTTAGGATGAGATAGAAGCTGCTGGAGCTAAATGTTTCTATCTGCACTTGTGTTTCCTCTCACTTGCTGTTAGTGAATATGTAAATATAAACTCTGTTGTTGTCTAATTAATAATAAATTATAACTTATTTTTACACCCCCCCCCCCCCTCCTCTTCTCACTTTTCTTACCAGCGTCCTCCTGCCAGGTGTTCGGGTCACACCATGATCCACACGGCTTGTAATATTTTTAACACTTCTCAACAGGCTCAGTGCAAAACTTTGGCAATTCCCCACAATACGTCTGCAAAATTAGTAAAAACATTCAGATTACTCTTTATTATGGTCTTTACATCAATTTCCCAGAATGCTTTGACAGAAAGGAGTCAAGTATGATCCTTAAAGGGAACTTGTCACCAGGTTTTACAACCCAAAACTACCAGCCTCCTTCAAGTAGGATATGAAATGTTCTTTCTAAAATTCCATTTTTTATTCCTGTGAAATCTCACCCGATTACTTATAAAATATCTGCCCAAAGTCAGATAAATATGACTCATCTCGCCTCAATTTAACATGAGATGAGTCAAGTTTAGTGGTTGCAGGGATAGTGTCACTTTAGATGTGCCTATCTTCAGTTCTATAGCACCTAGAAGCATGTTGCTGGTGTCATAATAAAGATAAGAATCTCATCTTTCAGATCACAGCAGGTTTATGGTTCTGTGAGATACAGAACTGGACATACATCTATGTTTATCTACATCTTGCCTTTCCAACTATGTCTTTAGCCGCATATATATATATATATATATATATGATTCTGTAGCTCACAAGCCTGATGTGCTCTGAAAGATGAGATTTTTGTCTTTGATGTGAGTTTTAGCTCCTGAAATAGTAAAAGTGTGAAAATTGTTGATGAAAAGAGTCATATTTGCCTGATATTGGGGAAGATTATTTTTTATAGGTCAACCGATGAGATTTCATATAACAGAGAGAATTCTGTAAAGGACATTTCACACCCGACTTGAGCGGGTAAGAAATTTAGTGGGGTAACACCTGGTGACAGGTTCTTTTTAAAGGGTTTGTATGAGCCGATACTGCAATGGCTTCCACTCTTGCTTACACGCTATGCCCGCTACTGCAGTAAAGTATTTGACCTAGATTTGGGTAAACTGCAGTACCACACCCGGCCTGTGGACAAGAATGGCGCTGTTTCCTGCAACATCTCTTGTAATTGTTGGTGTGTAGTTACTGTCAGGGATGGTTAGGCAGAGTTGAAATGCGGGTTATGTAAAGCAGTATTTCTGGAGCAAGAACAAATATTTGACGGCAGAAACTTTGCCGCCGCAAGAGCAAACACAGAAAATGAAGGAGCTAAGTAAACAGAGATATCGGTCTGTGCTCAAGCTCGTGGTGCATTGTTAAAGAGACAGTATCGACTGTAACCGGGGCTCAGTATAGCTCACCACGCAACGTCTGAGTATTAAAAAGGTATCAGTTTATAGAATAGAAGCTTAAAGGGATTCTCCAGATTTTTTTTAAAAAATTCATAACTCCTTGCGGTAGGTGATAAAAATCAAATTGGCGCTGTTCCAACTTCTTCTCATCAGTCACCAACCTACCTACAGTTCAGTGCTATTCAAATTAATGAAACTGAGCTGCAGTACCAGCTACAGCCACTAAAACAGTCCATTTCACTGTAGTGGATACATTTTGTATCTCTGATCGGATCCCCCTGATATTGTTCAACTCAACATAGGTCATCAATAAAGCAAAAAAAAAAAAACCTTTAATCATTTTATAATAAAAAGTTGGACAACTTTTCTTTTTTAAATTCCTAATATTTTCTGCTTGCTGTCAGTGAGTGAAAACTTTCTAAGCTTTCAGATATTACTTATAGCACAAAAAAAAACATAACTGTCTTTGGAGGACCTACCATGTCCGTTCATTACATGGACAGCCCATTAACTTGAATGAGGGGCCATGTGATACCTCTTTATTCCTGTGGGGGCAGTGTAGGGAAAGCAAAATCAGCAAGATGACCTCAGATTTTTGATAAAATGGCCAGACTCTGCTAAGATGATGAGCAGGGGGTGATATCAAATGCGCTGCCCCTTTAAATTTCTATAAAATATCATCCGCGTATAATATAAACAGCCGGACTATGAATCATCTGATCCGCTGATTCCAGGGACTTCTCATAAAATACAGATGATATCATTACCGGCGCGTGTTATTCGTTGTGATCCATCAATTGACCTTTCACGATGGACTTTGAACTCAATCATTACACTAAATCTTTTCCTAAAACAAACACTATATATCACGAAAGCAAACAGTGACGTGAAGCCTCTGCCGCCTTCCGAGATGGTCACGTACATGGACTGGCGGATAACGTCGGCCATCTTGTTTTCAAATCCCTTCTCGTAGGCTCTGTTAACTTCATCCCCGATCGTGGCCAGCCTCTGTCCGATCTGCGCAGCAGAGCTGTAGAGACAAGACCGACGGGTTACGTGTAAGGCAACGTTCACACTGTGGTAGATTCGGAGACGGACGTAGAACGGAAGGTGACAGAAGGTCTAAAGTCAATGGTGAACAGAAGACCAGGAAAACGGTGGGAGCGGCTGAAGGGGATGGAGAGAGCAGCCAAAAAGGGGAACAGAGGAAGGAGCCAAAGGGGAGAACCTACGGAGCTCATCAAAGAGGGCAGCCGAAGAGGACGATGGAGGGAACAGATGAAAAGGAGCAGCTGAAGAGGAGAATGGAGGGAGCAGAACAGAGGGAGCAACTGAAGAGGACTATGGAGGGAGCAGATGAAAAGGAGCAGCTGAAGAGAAGGATGGAGAATGCAGAACAGAGGAGGACAAAAGGAGCGGAGCAGCAGAAACAGAAAGCAAAACAGAGGGAACAGCCAAGGAGGAGGATAGAGGGAGCAGAGAAGAAGCAGCCGGAAAGAGGAAGCAGCCGAAGACAGTTGGAGTTCATGGCTGCGCAATGAAATGAGGAAAAGAGTAGCACAGAGGGTTTCTGCAGATTTGGAGCGAGTGTGACTCCAACAGTGGGAACCATAGAAGAGGAGGCAGGAGGAAGGGAGCAGAGCAAAGCAGCAGAACAGGAACAAGGAGGACGGAGGGAGCAGAACTGAGGGAGCAGCAGAACTGAGGGAGAAGCTGAAGAGGAGGACAGGGGGAGCAGTACTGAGGGAGAAGCTGAAGAGGAGGACAGGGGGAGCAGTACTGAGGGAGGAGATGAAGAGGAGGACAGATGAGCAAACTGAGGGGCAGCTGAAGAGGAGGACAGGGGGAGGCAGAACTGAGGGAGCAGCTGAGAGGAGGATGGCAGTGAACTGAGGGAGGAGCTGAAGAGGAGGACAGGGTGAGCATAAACTGAGGGAGCAGCTGAGAGGGGACAGGGGGAGCAGAACTGAGGGAGCAGCTGAAGAGGGGATGGAGCAGCAGAACTGAGGGAGGAGCTGAAGAGGAGGACAGGGGGAGCAGTACTGAGGGAGAAGCTGAAGAGGAGGACAGGGGGAGCAGTACTGAGGGAGGAGATGAAGAGGAGGACAGAGTGAGCAGAACTGAGGGAGCAGCTGAAGAGGAGGACAGGGGGGGCAGAACTGAGGGAGCAGCTGAAGAGGAGGATGGAGCAGAACTGAGGGAGGAGCTGAAGAGGAGGACGGAGGGAGCAGAACTGAGGGAGGAGCTGAAGAGGAGGACAGGGGGAGCAGTACTGAGGGAGGAGCTGAAGAGGAGGACAGGGGGAGCAGTACTGAGTGAGCAGCAGAAGAGGAGGACGGAGTGAGCAGAACTGACGGAGCAGCTGAAGAGGAGGATGGAGGGAGCAGCCGTGGAGAACAACCGAAGGGGAGAGCGGTCCAATTGGAAAATAAAGAAGCGCATAAGATGGTTCAGTTTTTGGGTGGTGGGGGCTGTAGGAGAAGTTGTGGGGTGATTATTGCAATGGAAAATTTTTAAATAAGAAAAATTATATCTAATAATACTATATATATATATTATAATATATCTAATAATAATTTCATTTATACAGTTCTACATTTACAAATGTCCCTTTGAAAGCAACTGCAAAGCGGGCGGTGCCTATGAGTATGACACCCTGTGGCCTCTTTCAGGAGCCTGTGACGTGGGTGCCTTTTAGTTGGGCCAGTAATATCTTTAAAAGCCCAATTGCCTTTTAAATAAAATATTAAGGACCTTGAATATTTAATAGATGAGGTTTGTTTGGTGCATTAAGTGAATCATAAAGTTGCGCATATATAACAATGTATAGATTACCTTTGGCTGACATCATTCGGGTTTGATGTATTTGGACTGGATGGGTTCTGGAGCCCACCATGCGGACTGGTATGGGAGCTGACATAGCAGCCAGACGAGATGCTCCCCGGGATGTGTTGTGACATTTCTATGTAATATAAAAGCAGAATAAATTAATAGAAAAAATAATGACACCACACGTAGTGTTAAAAATGTAGATGGGATTAAGAAGGGAACATTTAGCAGCAAGTGTTTAATTTCCCAGCAGCTCCCCCGCAGGAGAAATGAAACATTACACCTTTCTATCTGTATCAATGGGTTGGCAGGACAGGACAGGTCCTCCAGAGCCAGAGACCCTCTTTATAGAGACCCTTTACTCAGATTTAATACACCATAGTCCTGATTGAAGCAGCGCCCCCCTTTGTTATAATATATTACTGTATATACACAATAACAGCAATCCATTACAGGCCTATTCTATCATCTCGGTAATCCTTTATATACCCGGAGGGTTATTTACCCATAATGTACATATTTGCAGTAACTCATAGCAACCAATCAGCATCGAATGTTGATGGACGTATGTAAAGCGTGTCTTTGTTAGCGGACAGACTGGTTATGACCCAGGTCCAGACACCAGACATCACAACACAAAGACGTTCACCCCGGTGACATAGTCACGTCACTAAACACCTGCTGTGCTAATCGCTCTCTCCCCACAGGCTAAAACAGAAGCTGCCATTGTGTCCCTGCACTCCCTGAATCGTGTCAGCTGATGCCCCACAACAACAGCACCACAAAGTACAGTAATCCCTCGGACCTTCCCCTAACACTCGAGGGGGATGAGGTCATTGCAGAGGTTCTGCAAAGGAAGAAGGTCAGGATGAGGGGTGGGCAGAGTAGGCAGCTGTCTAGGGTGCCCTCAGAGGGGTAGATATGCTGCCTAGTGTGCCCTCAGAGGGGTAGATATGCTGCCTAGGCTTCCCTTAGACGGGGTAGATATGCTGCCTAGGGTGCCCTTAGAGGAGTAGATATGCTGCCTAGGGTGCCCTCAGAGGGTTAGATATGCTGTCTATGGTGCCCTCAGAGGGGTAGATATACTGCCTAGGGTGCCCTCAGAGGGTTAGATATGCTGTCTATGGTGCCCTCAGAGGGATAGATATGCTGCCTAGGGTGCCCTTAGAGGAGTGCCTAGGGTGCCCTTAGAGGGGTAGATATGCTGCCTAGGGTGCCCTTAAAGGGGTAGATATGCTACCTTTAAGTTTCTTTGGCCAGTGTCATATAAGAAGGGTAATGAAGATAAGTTGGCTGCGCAATGAAATGAGGAAAGGAGCAGCACAGAGAGTTTCTGCAGATTTGGAGCGAGTGTGACTCCAACAGTGTCCATGTTATTGAGGATTGGAATGAGGATAGGAAAGATGGTCACAGGATATGAGAAGAACCTGCAGAACAGAGTATATTAGCAGATAATCAGATAATGACCTGATGATGCAGCGATTTTGGGATAGGGCTGTATGCGACTGAGGTGGTCAGTAGCAGATCATGATAAGGGTGGTTTGGGCAGCAGCCCAGGGCCCATGATATCTTGGGGGGCAATGGCTAACACAAAAACAACCACCAAGTTTGTAGCTGCCATGTAGAAGATCCTCCAGCCCTAGAATCCTCATTCATAAGTTCTGGCTTTGGATACATTTGTAAACAATAACCCTTTAAGGATCTTAAAATATCCTCCAAAGGTCCTTAACCCCCCTCCTCATATTCATGTCCCAAAATCTTTGGTACCATAATGAGGCAGCAAATGTCAAACCATTAAACAAAAATTGACAGATTGGGAGCACACAATTTTTAAACTGCCCACAGCCCATGGTAGTCTTCATCCGCCACTGGAGGTGTTACACCAGCCTGAGTGTCCTCATTGTGTATATTTCGGCAGTCACAGTTGAGGTGTCAGCACTGGAGTGGAGAAAGTACTAAAACTGTACTGTAAAGAGAATGGTGCCTCCATGACATCCAGGTATGCAAACGAAAGAGCACAGTACCATAAGTACAGTGTCGGACTGGCCCACCGGAGTACCAGAGGATCCTCCGGTGGGCCCTGGCTCAAACCAATACTGAACCCCAGAAGTCCATCAAAAAACAACACAATTTGAAGGCTGCTAGAGTATATTTCCTGGGGGGCAATGGAGAGTGGACCCCCAGATTCATTTTCTCTGGTGGGCAGTGTTGGCCTGGCCCACCAGAGTACCAGAGGATCCTCCGGTGGGCCCTGGCTCAACCCAATACTGAACCCTAGAGGCCCATCAGAAAACACCACAATTTGGAGGCTGCTAGAGTATATTTCCTGGGGTATAATGAAGAGTGGGCCCCCAAATTGCTTTTCTCTGGTGGGCCTAAGGCCTAAGAAATCCAGTCCGACACTGCTGGTGGGTCTAAGGAAACCCAGTCTGGATAGGAAAATTGCAGTAGTTCACCAGCTGATGTGTCCTCATTTAGTATATTTGGACAGTCACAGTTATTTTGGCAGAACTGAAATGGGAAATGTACTAGAACTATACTGTAAAAAGAATGACACCTCTATGACAATCCAGGTCTACAAAAGCAAACCAGAAGCATACTAGCAGAGGAATATTGGAGTAGTACACCAGCCGGGGTGCGCTCATGGTGGTCTGGTGACATCCCTACTTCAACCATTAAGCTGAAGTAAATTTAGCCGTGAGCTTTTCTTGGTCTTTATTCACCATTTAGAGCACCTATACCTTTCGGACACAGCAAAACCTATTATTTGCCTCTGGATACTGCATGCATGTCTATAGGCCAGTAGGATGGAATAGCTGTTGGAAGGAATAGCATTGTGCACCCATATGATGTAATATCTCTAGGAATACGCGCTGTTCTCACATGGATCAATACGAGCACAAACAATCTCACTTTTTACCAGGTGCCTATGCAAAAGTACAAACAAAATAGTCACCCGGACATTTGCATCGCTACATATTCACCCCCCCCGTGCCACCCCCCACAAGACGTGACCTAATCCCAGGAATGAAAACATGACGGGAGAGTCACACGAGTTCACATCAAGCCAATGAACACAAAAATACACCACCTCACCTCTAACCCAGGAACTGACGGCAGCTGCCTGACACTGTGCAGAAAGCATGCAAGTGTATAAGGAAGAAGAGGAGATGGCTGCAAGCGCTTGTTAAAGGGGAAATCCAGCAGAAAAAAAAAATGACATTTTTGAAGAATTTTGTTTACTTGGATCCTTATGATTTAGCTGGGGTTTTTTTTTTATCATAGTTGTAAAAAAATTTTTTTTTAAATGGAGGTTCTGTTACCTTGTGTAACTTGGGGAGTAGGGGGTTCCCCAATTTAACACATGCACCCTAGACTACTCCTGCATACTGACAGCCACATAACAGCCCAAACCCTTTCAATTATTCACAATTCTGCCAGATCCATATCGTACGACGTAACGTAAGCGTCCACCTTCACGAATCCCATCTACTCAGTGTCCCAAAGAAAAGCAGCAACAAAACCGAAGGCGTCTGCAACACCCTCGCCGATGCAATGGCGAGGTAGTGTTTGCGAATACGTCCTACCTGCATGTAATCACCTTACACTACATGGTCCTGATAGGACATAGGGGTATTGCAGTGGTTAATCCTGCCTGGCAAGGCAGAAGTTAATTGTTCTGTGTGATGTAAGAGTCTAGTAACCAATCACATGTATTGCATCCTGTCTCTGTAAGCTGAGAGGTAATTGGAGGAGCAGCCACCACCTGACCAAGGGAAGATGATAAAACCCCTGGCCCAGAATGTTCGAGAGACTTGAGACTTAGGACTTAAGAATGTGAGGAGTTAGTAGCTAGCTGAGCTGTAGCTCAGGGGGAGACTGGAGTCTCTCCAGTACAGGCTCTTAGGAGTCTGTACCCTTAGCACACCAGACCAGAGCAGGAAGAGCCTAGCCCCTGCCTCTGAAGAGTGGAACTAGGAGTTAGTGTAGTGAGGAAAGGGGTATCATCCTACCTTTAAGGGTGATACCTGAAGCCCCTGAGAACAAGCTGAAGCATCCTACTAGGACACAGCTACCGCCCAGACTGCCATCTGCATCCAGGCTGGTGCTCTACTCCTGCGGCTCCCTCCAAATACCTCTCCAGTACTCCATCTACCTGTTAAAGGCACGTTTGCTGAAGTTCCTGCGGTTCCAATAAAGAACTGTAAGTTGTTTTCTTCAACCTCTGCCTCCGTCTGGTCCCTGCTACTACAACTCCCATCATCACCGGCACCCTGTCCACCACACAGAGACTCACACTCGGGACATTAAGGGGTTGCCCCAGGGAGATCCGCTATAGCAGCCGCTCCCTCATCTTTTCTTGCCAACACCACCCTGCTGGAGACCTGCCAGGCTGTAGGACAGCCCTCCGGTTCCCCCGTACCAAGCACCGTGACACAAGCGTGCTTAGGCCGCAACCGCCAGCCACTCCGGTACCGCGGGCCCCGGCTGTCACCAGGCCTCACCTCAAGGGCTAGCCCCCGGTGGGGGATGTTGCAAGTGGCGTCACGAACAGGATATAGACTTCTGTGCCTTATTACGGCATTAAAGACTTTCCTTTATTAAAAGACTGTGCTGCCTAACCCTGCTGCCATCCGGGTTTAGGCCTAAGGACTTGTACGTTTCTGGAATGAACTGTGTTATACTGCTGCCACGTGCGGTCGAGCGCCGCTCCCGCACTCCAGAGGTTAATCCTGGCAAGAACTGTACCAGCTCTGCTACATCCGGCGCTGCCGCGCCCGAAGATTTTTTCCTCAGAAACTGTGGCGCAGCAAATAATTCCAGCCCGCCAAAACCTTCACTGGCGGGAAACCCAGATGACGCATCAAGCTCCACCCCCGCGCGAAGCGCGCGAACCCCGCCTCCTGTGGCGCCGGAAAAATTAGAGCCCGCCACAGCTCTTGGCGGGAAGGACTCGGACTCCTCCCACTGGCTCGAGGCGGACTTCCTGCCCTGCCTCAGAGAAGCGCCAGAACTGGAGTGGACTTTGGACAGAGAGGACAACGCCATGTGGGGTCCTCCGCCTCTCCCTCCTGTGGAGCGTCCGGAGTTTTACGAGGTCCTAGAGACTATGGTGGTGGTCTCTGCGCAGCCTGTCCGAAGACCCTCCGCTGGACATCGGCTGCACCGAGGTTTGACTCGGGCCTTCGTCACCAGGACATGCTACCAAACGGTGACGCAGTACCAAATCCCACCCGGGCGGTTCCTCGTCCCTATCCCGGCTACCATCCCGGTACCGCGGGTCCACGTGGAGGCGCCACGTGGGGAGGCCCCGACTCCTGCTGAGCCAACGCCTGGGCCTAGTGTGGCCGCTCCACCTGCTCCGAGGCCTACTACTCCTGCTGCGCGGCCTGCTAGCCCCGCTGTGGTGGTTCCTGACCCTCCGGTGGTTCCTGCTCCTGTTCCGGCACCTACCTGTCGTCCAAGGAGATCCGAGCCTGCACCGGAGCCACGAGCCCCAGCACCGGCACCTCCGCAGCCTCAAGGCCGAGGTGAGGCCGCCCGCCGGCGACTCCGAGACGCTGTCTCGGACCAGCGACGCCGAGAGAAGGAGGCCCAGCGGTATATGGCCGGCCGATCTACAGCTGGAGCTTGGGTCGAGAAGAATCGCACCACCGGCATGGTCCGGTTCTTCGACAAGCGGAAGGGCTATGGCTTCGCCACCCAGGACTACACCGGACGGGAAGTATTTATACCCCGCCGCTCCGTCAAGAGACCTGATCTGCCGGAGAGACTGCACAACCTGAAGCCGGGAGAGTGCATCGAGTTCTCCCTGCAGGAAGGACCTCGAGGACCCTGGGCGGCTGGCGTGATCCGGATCCCCGATTCCGACGAGGACCGCTACTTCCCGCAGGACGACTGGTATGAGGACGACGAGTGGCCGGAGTCTCCGAACACCTCTTCCTCCTCGGCTGCAAGTCCCCGGGCGGTGACCCATGTGAATGCCCCATCCACAGTAATTGTGAGTACGGGTCCCATTGCCATCCATGGGCCGGGCATGATACAGGGCGCCACCCCCACCGGTTCCCCTGCCGGGAGTATTGCCAGGTCCCGCGGCTCTTCTGTGGGAGAAGACATCCCGGCTAGCGAACCTTGTCCGGAGGTTCCATCTAGGCCCGCATCTCCCCTTGCCGGTTACCAATGGGGTGATGACCCGGCCCCGGAAGAACCGGAGCTGGAAGGAGCCGCGGCGCGGCCGCTGGACTCCGTTTATTTTTTCCTGGACCCCTCCGTGGTCCCTGGCTCAGTTGAGCCCCCGGCTGGAACAGCCGACACCCCGGGCGACAGCGCTCCTCCCCCTGAAGGTCCGGAGGATGTTGCTGCACCTGCAGTACCCACTGCTGCCACCGGGTGTCCCCAGCCGGAACCTACTCCCGCTGAGGATGCACAGGATTCCCTGCAGGAGCTGGATCCTGTCTTTGCCGAACCCAGCGATACTGACTAATCCCTGAAGGGCTGTAGCCCTCTCCAGGTACTTTGTACATATTGTGTGTATAGCTCCATTTTCCCCAAAGAGCCAGAGACAGTCCTGAGACTCTTACCCTTATTTATCTCAGTCAAGAGATTATACATTGCCATGTGCTATGATAGCACCTCTTCCTCTGCCACAGCAGAGATTTCTTCAAAGGACTCTGTCCCTCTCCAAATAGAGGAGACCCTTTGCTTCTTCAGTGCACTTTTCCCCCACATCAAGGGCTGTACCCAGAAGATGGACTTTGTCAGTAGAGACCTTCTGAGAGACTTTTGCCAGATACTCCAGGGAAAAGTTGCTATGTCTATTGACTTATTATTCTGCACTTAATGCCTTCCTTTTTAGGTACGGACATTATGCATGCACTTTTTATGCCTTTCCTTTTCAGGAAAAGAGACATTTGCTACCGTGCTACCCTGAGTAGCCTATCTACTTCTGTAACGTTTGTAACGTTTTAAGATGTGTACCCATTGGGCTCCTAAGCCAATGTGATCTTAACCTGTTGCACACTGTCATATATGCCAGTAGTCTGCATTAACCCTTTCATAGGCTTTTCAGGTTGTAGTGTGGCTGTGTCGGACCGTCTTTCTATGTGAAACACTGACTGTTACCTTATCCCCAAACCGAGGTTTGCACATGGGGGTAGTCCGTAAACTGCGGGTCCTTCGGGGACCGGGGGTGTTACAGAGATAGCACCTGGATGCCACTCATTCTATGGGTAAGGACGTCAGGAGGTACTCGTGTCGCATATGCTAACGCAATGCAGATAGACACCATATAATTGCCGCCAGGGAAGAAGCGTTGATCAAACAAATATACAGGCCTTGGTGCAAGGAGTGGATTACAGGACATGACACCACACCTTTCCTACTATACAGTTCGGTTTAATGGCGTCAGCGACCAACTGTCATACAGATATACATATTTTTGTCTTAGTCCGACACCAACCCAGGTGCCTGTCTCCAGGACCATGGGCGGTTTGTCCCTACACCTCACATAGCCTGCACTTCCCAGAAGTGCCCTTAGCCCCCTCTGTGCCCCAAAACATCTGTAGTCGAGCCGAGGGCGGCTCTTTCAATTGCCCCCGGGGTATGCAACACCCTCGCCGATGCAATGGCGAGGTAGTGTTTGCGAATACGTCCTACTGCCTGTCATCACCTTACACTAATGGTCCTGATAGGACATAGGGTGATGTGCAGTGGTAATCCTGCTGGGCAAGCAGAGTTAACTTGTTTGTGTGAGGTAAGAGTTAGACAACCTCACATGTATTGCATCTGTCTGGTTTAAGCTAGAGGTAATTGGTAGGAGCGCCCACCACTGACCAAGGAAAGATATAAAACCTGCCCAGAATGTTCGAGCGACTTGAGATTAGGACTTAAGAATGTGAGGAGTAGTTAGCTAGGAGCTGTAGCTCAGGGGGAACAGGAGCTGGTCTTCCAGTACAAGCTTAGGATTCTGTAACCCTTAGACACCAGACCAGAGCAGGAAGAGCCTAGCCCCTGCCTCTGAGAGTGGAACTAGGAGTTAGTGTAGTAGGAAAGGGGTATCATTACCTTTAAGGTGATACTGAAGCCCTCTGGACAAGCTGAAGCATCTACTAGGACACAGCTGCCTCCCAACTGCCATATCTTGCCAGGCTGGTGCTCTACTCCTGCGGCTCCCTCCAAATACCTCTCCGGACTCCCATCTACTGTTCAAGGCACGTTTGCGAAGTTCCTGCGGTTTCCAATAAAGAACTGTAAGTTGTTTTCTTCAACCTCTGCCTCGTCTGGTCCTGCGACTACAACTCCCATCAATCACCGGCACCCTGTCCACACACAGAGACTCACACTCGGGACTTAAGGGTTGCCCCAGGAGATCCGCTAAGCAGCCGCTCCGTCATCTTTTTCTTGCCAACACCCCTGCTGGAGACCTGCCAGCTGTAGGACAGCCCTCCGGTTCCCCAGTCCAGAACCGTGACAAGCGTGCTATGGCCGCAACCGCCAGCCACTACCGGTACCGCGGGCACCGGCTGTACGCATCACTCACAGGCTAGCACCATCCGGTGGGGGATGTTGCAAGTCTTTTTACATTAAGGAAATTTTTCCCACATGACGGCCCATATGCACAGTAATCTCCTTTCCTTAAAGGGGTAATCCACAAGTTTAAATGGTATATCTATAAGATACAGTGTAAATGTCAGTCTTTGTGACCCCATCACGAGCAAAAATTCTCAATTGTAGATGAAAATGGAGGAGCTGAAGAGAACCGATGTGCCAAACCGATCGCCATATTGTTTAGCTCCTGGGTTGGATGCAACTGTAGCAACTCTACAGGCGGTCACCGTACCGCTAGGAGTCCAGTCACTAACGCGCGCTAGCGCACAGGGGAGGTCCTCGGCACGGAACGCAAGAGTGTTTTCAGGGAAATGCATGCGATTGTTAAGCCGATCGCACACGTTTCCCTGGAAACGCATGTGCGTTCGGGCCGGGGACCGCCCCCTTTGCGCTAGCGTCGCGTTATGAACAGACGCCTAGTGGTACGTGTGACCGCAGCCTCAGCTGTGAAGAATATCTCTGATCGCTTCAATTTAATGACAGTTAACAGAGATCTTAAAAAACGAAGATATGACGTATTTTAGAAAAGTCGTTTATTAGTTGCGAGAGATAAATACAATATATTGTTCTGCGTTATCAGCCTCTACAGACCGACTGGGACTAAAGATGTTAGCAATTTAAGGGTTACTGGCCCTTTAAATACGAATTCTAGCCCAAAGTGGAAAAACAGGAACTAGAGAAGTCAGAAATGAAATCTCGCTACCCAACCAATTATTAGAAGAAACGTCATTGTATGTTTTATCGGGAGCGAGGAAAGCGCGGATCATATTCAGAAGCAGAGATCTGTTTGTTTACAGATTTGCAGAATGGCGCAGGCACCAGGATATGTCAGGGTGTGGCAGCCCGCACCAGGTCCTGCTCCAAAACAAGAACTGGTCGATGAGGATAACCTATACCAGATGAGCTTTTGTCAGCTGTTATCAGCCACTGACTAAATGCTGTTTCATTATGGGATCGCTAAAGCTATTGTCAGCTGTTATCAGCCACTGACTAAATGCTGTTTTATCATGGTATTGCTAAAGCTATTGTCAGCTGTTATCAGCCATGTTGCAAATATACTGACTGAATATATATGAATTCTAGGGACTCCTGATCTCATCATTGTGAGACTATAACTGTGATGAAGGCTCAGAAGAACCAAAAATCCATTATGTTGAAAACATTGTGAATAAAACTAACATAAATCATATTTATAGTCGCAAAATATAAAAATTAGTATTTAAGTATTAGTATGCATGAAGCTATAATGTAAAAGATTGAGCAAAGTGAACACAGAGCAGCCACCAATCACATTGCTTCTTTTATTTTCTAAAGGGCCTTTGAACAATGAGAGCTAGAATCTGATTGGTTGCCAGGGGAAACTGCTTTGTTTTGCTCAATCTGCCGCAGTAAAATATCCATATATTCATCCTCCAAATCAATTTTTGTACAGTTTTTCTAAATTTAGTAATATATATTAGGACTACAACACAAAATGCCTCATTATAATCTGATTGGTAGCTATTGGTGGGTTATTGGTCATGGTGCCTCTGTGGAAGCAGAGACCCCTCCATGACATAGCTTACCCCCATATATTATGATAAATGAGGGCCCTCCCTTCTACATCATCTTGAATTGAGGTTTAAAATTACACCTCTGTATGGCATCAGATTACAGATTTATAACAGGAAAATGGCAATGGAGTCCGTATTATGGCACATACCAAAGTTTTGGTATCACCTAAGTAGCAATACAACACAATATCTAAGTGAATATCGCCATATGGTGCTCATATAATTCATCTCTAATAATGGTAATGTCATAAAAGGTCTATACAGTGTCAACACAACCAAACACTCTATGTACTTCATACTATACATTGTCTAAATAGCAGTACAATACAATATCTTAGTTAAAACCGCCATATAGTGCTCACATAATACATCTCTGATGATAGTAATGTAATAAAAGGTCTATACAGTGTCAACACAACCAAACACTCTATGTACTTCATACTATACATTGCCTAAATAGCAGAACAATACAATATCTTAGTTAAAACCGCCATATAGTGCTCACATAATACATCTCTAATGATAGTAATGTAATAAAAGTTCTATACAGTGTCGGAACAACCATACACTGCAAGAAGGACATACTATACAGCGCCTTAATAGCAGTACAACACAATATCTAAGTTAATACTGCCATATAGTGATCACTTAATACATCTCTAATGAGAGTAATGTAATAAAAGTTCTATACTGTGTCAAAACAACCATACACTACAAGAATTACATACTTTACAGTGCCGTAATATTAGAACTAAACAATAATAAGTTAACACTGCCATATAGGGCTCACATAATACATCTCTGATAATAGTACAGACGGTCCCCTACTTAAGGACACCCGACTTACAGACGACCCCTAGTTACAGATGGACCCCTCTGCTTATCGTGACATTTGGTGAAGCTCTCTGAATGCTTTACTTTAGTCCCAAATTGCAATAATAAGCTGTTAGGTGTCTGTAATGAAGCTTTATTGATCATCCTTGGTCCCATTACAGCAAAAAATTTTGAAACTCCAATAGTCACTGGGGCAAAAAAAATTTTTTGTCCTGAACTACAATTATAAAATATTCAGTTTTGACTTACACACAAATTCAACTTAAGAACAAACCTATGGACCCTATCTTGTATGTAACCCGGGGACCATCTGTAATGTAACTGAAGGTCTAAACGATGTTGACACAAACATACATTATAAGTATTACATAATATACATTGCCTAAATAGCAGTAAAGTACAATATCTAAGTTATTACCGCCATATTATGCTCACATATTACATCTCCAATGATAGTTCTGTAATTGAAGTTCTATACATTGTCAACACATCCATGCACTGTAAGTAATACGCACTTACTATACATCGACTAAATAACAGTCCAACGCAATATCTAATACCGCCATATAGTGCTCACACAATACATCTCCATTAATAATAATGGAATAAAAGTGCTACAAAGTTTGTGAGGGAGACTATTATGAACACAAAGCTGCCACTGGGATTGTTTGTCACCGATTTTGGTTGTTGAATGTCACTTCCTTGACATTTGCCCAGTTTCATCTAAAAACAAAGGGACATGGGATAAGGAACCTCCGGCACGTGCAGGCGGATTGTTTTGCAAAGGGACAAAGGGAAAACCTGCGACGTCATTAGATGATTATCACGTAATGACTGTTTTTATTATTCGCCCCGTTCGCGCTCGACTACTGTTTACGGTTGAGGTCTCATCCCGTAAAACCTAATACTGCACACCAACGAGCAGAATAATACCGCAGACAAGGTGACTCTTATTGTACCAGGGTGGGCAGATCTGCCACCCCCCTTGCCAGGTTACAGTAATATACTATATAAAAAGTTGCAATAGATACAAGAATTTTGCAAGTTTTAGGAAATTGCTTACCTTTTTTTTTTGGTGGAAGCGACAGCTGCCCTGTAAGAGATAGAATGCCGTATATATATATAATAGGTGCATGGTATATAGGAGGTGGTATAGGTGTGCGGGGTGTACGGTATACTCACAGCAGCGTCACTTGCAAACGGTGGTAATGAGGCGGCTTTTACTCTACTGAGTTCCAAGTCCTGGGGTGGAGACAGCCTGCACCTCCCCCTCCGGGTTATTGTCACTGAGCGGTGACAACCTTCCTGCAGTCCGTGAACATGTCAATCAGGCTACAAATAACACTGCCACAAATATGAGATGTTTGTGTACAGTAGGCGCCATTTGTAGTGACCTAGAAGAAACAGGACAACTTACCTAAGAGGTGGCCAAAGAAATAACCAACATGTCTGCAGTCCCTGGGTTATCTCTAGGTTCTGCAGCTCAATCAAATTAATGAGCCTCTGATGTTTAGTAGGGGTCAGTTTGGGCAGAAGTTTTGGGCCGAAGTCCTTAGTTTAAAATTTAATAAAGAGACTCCACAGAATTGTGTTGCACGCTGTATGTTGAAGGTGCACCTAAAAAAAGATTGTGCACACTTCCTGGGCAGTACAGGGTGCGCCAGTAAATTGTAGTCTTCAATAATCTGATGCACACTGCACATTCGTGAGGCATACTACACTTAGGCTACTTTTACACTACTGTATGGGGGGACGTATAAACGTTCACCATAGGCGGCAATGGGCTCACGGCGCCGTACGGGAGCGGCATGTGCGGCACCGTACCGTTCTGTAGCCAGGAGACAGATAGGACATGTCCTATCTTTCCCCGTAATACGCGCCGTGCGCCATACATCACTATGGAGAGGGGTGCTAACCCCCTCCTCCTCTTCCGGGTGCCGACGTGTGCCCACTGTGCTACGGTACAGCGGGCATGCGTTCGTGTGAATGCAGCTTTAGTGCAGTTTTCGGCACTTTTGATAAATCTGGGCCGTTTTGTTAACATTACGTTTTCTAAATGCAAATATTAACAGAAAGTATTTAGGCAGATCTCCTCTCCTCAGCTGTATTGTGATTTAAAGCGCAAATTTAAACGCCACATGTGAATGCAGCCTCAGAGGTTTGAAGAAAACATTAGTGAACAAACAGCATCATGAAATCAAGGAATACAAAAGACAGAAACGTGATAAAGTTGTGGCTAAGAAAGAATGGCCATCTCTGCTTCTTAGGGCGTCTTCAGGCAGCCATGTTTAGTACAAACTTTCCTGCATCGTGGCCGACTATAGTTGGCTGGTAGTTATGAAACCCTGATTCAAAGTGGATAGCCTTACTCGGATTAGAGGAAGGTCCAAGTGGACCAAAGGAAGAAATCGGCAGTCTGAGGGTGGGTGTGGGTGGTCTATGGGGACCACCCCCAGGTCCGTATTATTGTATCTAAATGCAGAAGAAGAAGGACTCTCCTGTCTCTTTTGTCTACATACACAGCCTGTTATCTTCTTAGCACAGTCTGTGTGGGAGCAGATAGCTTCTTCACCAATTTATTCAACTTTTTCAGGGCATACCGATCCACAGCCCATCACACCAGGACGGCACCAAGATCTAATGCTGCCCCCTCTAAATTAAGGACAGTTGGGAGGTGTCTTATTGTTCTTATGGTTATTGTTACTGTGTTATTGTAATGTACACGTAGTATTGCGCCAGTAAAGGGACATGGTATCAATGGTTCGACCAAAAGCCATCTCTCCCGAATCACTTTTATTAAATGGTCAACTTGGCCAAAAGGGAATGTATAGAGATCCACTGCTAGAACATTCAAGTGGGAATGGAAGTATGAAACTTTCCAAATCCATATCTGCCACTGGTGTATAGTCATGGAGAGTTGAGTGGCCCCATACGCAAAAGAAGATCAACTGAATTGCTGTATACTGCCAATTTTCTTCTAATATGTATGGCAGCCTTAACCAGTCACAGTAGAGTTCTCCACCAGTCTCTAAGGTGGTGCACAACTGACCGTGACTCTTCTGCTACTATCTGCTGGCAAAGGATTCACGTTGGCACTTGTATTCTTCAACGTGGACACTATGGGGCACATTTACTTACCTGTCCGGAGGAGGTCACGAAGTCCGGTGTGTCCAACGATAATGCACTCCCCGCTCAGGTCCGTCGGAGTTCACCTTCTTCATCCTGGTGCATGTAAGTGCATTGTCTTGCAACACAATTTGAATCTTGAATCCCGCGCTCAGTCGGTTTCTGTCGTATGAAAGCTGCGATAAAATGCAATCGCGTGCGACACAATCGCCAGTTTAAATACCTATCACAGCAATGCAAATCGTGAAAACTTTGAAAGTCCAACGAAAGTGTGATCCGCGGACCCTTAGTAAATAAGCCCATATGTCTACCCAATACACACCCATGTTATGCCTCAGCCCCTATGCATCTAACGTGGATGATCTTCCCACTACACATAGGGGCACATTTACTTACCTGGTCCCTGCGCGATCCCCGAGGTGTGTTGTCCGACGAGGATGACGTCTGCCGTGATTCATCAAGATTGTGCGCCCGGGATCCTGCATCTGTCGCTTCCCCGCTCAGGTCCACCGGAGTTCATCTTCTACTACCCGGTGTATGTGAGTGCATGTCTTGTGACACAATTTGAATTGTTAAATCCCGCGCGTAGTCCGAATCCGTCAGATCGTCCGTCGCCGACCCCCCCCAAATCCCCGCGTCCTGGATCGTGTCGCACGTGATCGGTTTGTGTCTCCGACGCGATGCACGAAAACGTTGGAAAATCCGACAGAAATGTGGCCTGCAGGACCTTAGTAAATAAGCCCCATAATGTCCAGGAGTTGGGCCATTACTAAACTAAATGCTGGAATTCTTGCCCAAGGATCTAAGGGTACTGATTACCCCATTGATCTATATTAATATATATGGGGTTAATCTATAAACTATATGGTAGTATTGATCAGATGACCTACGGGTAAAGAACTCTAGGGTCTAGTCTAAAAAACAGTAAAAAATACCAAAACTCAAAAAAAAAAAAATACCAAAAAAAGTTTAAAAAAATAAAAAAAACTAAAAAAGTTCAAATCACCCCCCTTTCCCTAGAACTCAAATATAATAGACAATAAAAATGTTAGGCATCGCCTCAACCTAAAAGTCCCGCTGAACTCTGTAACAGAAAATGGCCCCCAAATTTCCGAAATGCTAATGTAATTTTACACCTCATAAAAATTAAAATATAAAGTGATCGAAAGGCCGTACAGTCCCCCAAATAGAAGCAATGTAAGTGTCACCACGTCCTGCAAAAAAAACGACACCATACGCCAAAGTATGAAAAAGTTATTGGTGTCATAATATGGCAAAATGAAGATTTTTTTTCTTCATACAATAAATACTGTATTTCATTTTTTTTTTAAAAACCCATTAAAACTCAAATAAAATCTATATAATTTTGGTATGGCTGTAATCGCACCGATCCAAAGTGGAGGTCTCATTTGTAATGCAGAGTAAAAGCTGTAAAACAAGAGCCCAAAACAAAATGGCGCAAAAGTGTTTTTTTTTTCCTCAAGTAGGAGCTCATTCGGAATTTTTTCCCGCTTCCCAGTACATGGCATGGAATGTAAAATACTGGCAATAGGACAAGGCGTTATGAAGCTCCATAAACCGAAAAATATCAAATATTATGGATTTGTAAAGAAGGGGAGCAGGAAATGGAAAAGAAGAAAATGAAAAAGGACTTTGGCATAAAGGAGTTAAAGTTAAAACTTTTCTTTCTTTTCAGCTTCCCAGTACATTAAATACTGAAACTAGGAAGTACAACTTATCCAACAGATATGGCTCTGTAAATAAAGTTATGGCTTGTGGAAGGAGGGGAATGAGAATTGGAAATGGAAAAGGGCAGAGGGTTTAAGGAGTTAAAAGAGAGCAATGACTATCCAGGCTGCAGCACATTCCTAGGACTCATTGCTATTACACACAGGGGACACTAGGTGGCGCCATTACATTGCGGATCACAGACAGTACGGGCTTCATGGGCTGCCATGGAGATGACCCGGAAGTAGATGTGTCAGGTGTATCTGCTCCTCTGGCTGCAGCTCCTCTGTGAGTATATAACTAGGGGGATGCTATACGGGGGATACTATACAGGGGGGGTGATATCCATGGGGGCAGATATTATGTATTGTAACATATAGAATAGCAGTGTGCATGTGATAAATGGCTGCCATATATACATCCTCCTCCTGTATACTGAGAATTTTCAATGAGAGATATATTTATTTTGATTGAAATCAGCTCCTTATAGTGCCCCCACATAATACACCCATACAGTGCCCATATAACAATGCCATAGTGTCCCCACATAATACACCCATACA
>CM033644.1:218802364-218816791 GCA_019512145.1 Engystomops pustulosus
CCATAGTGCCCCCACATAATACACCCATACACTGCCCATATAACAATACCATAGTGCCCCCATATAATACACCCATTCAGTGCCCATATAGCAATGCCATAGTTCCCCCACTTTATACACCCATACAGTGCCCATATAACAATACTATAGTGCCCCCATATAATACACCCATCCAGTGCCCATATAACAATGCCATAGTGCCCCCATATTATACACCCACATAGTACCATATAACAATACCATGGTGCCTCCAGATATGAAACCCATACAGTCCCAATATAATAATAGTGCCATGATACTCCCAAATAATACATCCATACAGTACTCATTAAACAATACAATAGTGCCCCCATATAATACACCCATATAGTACCATATAACAATACCATGGTGCCTCCAAATAATACACCCATACAACGCCCATATAATAATACAATACCCACATAATAGTGCCATGCTATCTCAAATTATATACCCATACAGTGCCATGTGATAGTGCCCCAAAATGATACACCCGTATAGTGCCCATATAACAATACCATAGTGCTCTCACATAATGCAACCATATAGTGCCCACAAAACTATAGTGACCCTGAATGTTCCCATATCCTTTTGCCATGCTTGGGGGCTCGTTCACAGGCTGGCACTGGTTATCTACAGTCTATATACTGTGTATTAGAGGCTAGTTGTGCCTTTGTATGGGTGGGGCTCCAATGTATGGGCCCGAGGTCCATAAGGATTGTTAGGACAGCGAGTCCTATAATTGCCATAACATATCCCGTACGTATGGATATTATGTGAGCGCTCAGTAATGGATGTGTAATGTCTCTCTCCATCCAGAGCCATGTCCGGAAAACTGAAGTGGGTGACGGACATCGAGAAGTCGGTGCTGATCAATAACTTTGAGAAGCGAGGATGGACCCAGGTATCAGAGAGCGACGACTGGAACTTCTACTGGTGAGTAAACTTCTATGGGCAGAAGTCATGTCCCTACTACTGACCTAAGGGACGATTTCTGCTTTTATAGTTTAGAATCGGATCCTAAAGGGATCTAGAAATTTTACTCCAAAAATCGTACCTCCGCTTTTGGCCCCAAGGTGTTTGTGGTAATATAAGCCAGTTGGAAAAGATGCTATATATTGCTTCCATTTAGCCTAGTTTCAAGATCTCTGCTTCCTGTCAGTTCAATATTTTTACTTCTCTCCATAGACTGTAGACTGAGAAGGCTGGAAGGGGTGAAGGTGCCAGCTACTGTGGGGAAGGTGGACATTGCATGTGGTGAAGAAGTGAGAAAATAGACAATACTGCTGCCTTTAAGGAAGGGATAGGAAGGGGACAATGCTGTTGGGAGTTTAGGAGGAGTGGGGAGGGGGATAATACTGCTGACTGTAGCGTAGGATTAGGAAGGGGGACAATACTGCTGACTGTTAGGGAAGAGTGGGAAGGGGGACAATGCTTCCTGACTGTTAGGGTGAAGTAGGAAAATGCTGCTGGGAGTAGAGGGACAAGTGGAAAGAGGGACAATGCTGCTGACTGTAATTGAGGGATAGGAAGTAGGACAATGCTGCTGGGAGGGAGGCAGAAGTGGGAAGGGGATAATGCTTCTGGGAGTGATAATGCTTCTGGGAGTGGGAAGGGGGACAATGCTACTAACTGCTGGGACGGACCGGGAAGAGGGACAATGCTGCTGGCTGTAATTGAGGAGCAGGAAGGGGGACACCCTTCCCCGCTTCTCAATTAGAGAGCAGCCAGCGTGTCCCCCTTCTGGCTCCTCATTAAGCCACAGCATGGTCCCCCCTTCCGCTTCTCAAGTCTAGCCATCAGCATTTCCCCCTTCCTACTCCGCAATTGCAGCCAGCAGCAGTGTCCCCTCTTCCACTCCTCAATTTTTCAAAAAAACAGGTTCCCCCCCCCCAGCAGCTGTCCCCCCTTCCTGGTCCTCAAATACAGTCAGCAGCATTGTCCCCCCTTCGGCGCCTCAATTACGCCAGCATCATGGTCCCGCTGAAAAAAAGAAAACCGCTCCGCAATACACAGCCAGCAGCATTGTCCCCCTTCCTGGTCCTCATTTAAAGCCAGAGCAGCATGGGGCCCCCTTCACGGCGCTCAATTACAGCCAACAGCAGGGGCCCGCTTCCCGCTCCTCACGACAAGCCAGTAGCATGGTCCGCTTCCCGCTCCTCATCAGCCAGCACAATTGTGCCCCCTTCCCGCTCTCATTACAGCCACAGCAGGTCCCCCCTGCCCACGCCTCAATACAGCCACCCAGTGGGCCCCCTTCCTGGCCAAGGACAGCCGGCAGCAATTGTCCCCTTCCGCCCTCACTTAAGCCAGCAGCATGGTCCCCTGCCTGCTCCTCAGACAGCACACATGGGTGTGCCCCCTTCCACTCTCGAATGACACCCGCAGAATTTGTCCACCCGAGAACTCCCAATTACAGCCACCATTGTCCCCCTTCCCGCCCTCAATTAGAGCCGCAGCATGTCCCCCCTTCCCCTCCTCAAATTACAGCCAGCACAGTGTCCCCTTCCTGGTCCTCAATTACAGCCAGCACATGGGCCCCCGCCCGCGCCTCAATTACAGCCAGCACAGGGTCCCCCGGCCCCCCTCCGCAATAACAGCCATCCGCATTGTCCCCCTGCCTGCCCGCATTACATCCGCAGCAGTGGGCCCCCTTCCGGCGCCTCAATGACAACAGCCGCAGCAGTGTCCCCCCTTCCCGCTCCTCACTTACAGCCAGCAGCATTGTCCCCCTTCACTCCTCAATTACAGCCAGCAGAATTGTCCCCCTTAGAAACTCCTCAATTACAAAGCCAGCAGCATTGTCCCCCTTCCCGCTCCTCAATTACAGCCAGCAGCATTGTCCCCCTGCCGCCCTCAATGAACAGCCAGCAGCATGGCCCCCTTTCCCCCCGCGCCTATTACAGCCAGCACATTGTCCCCCCTTCCCGCGCCTGCAATATACAGCCAGCAGCATTGTCCCCCTTCCACTCCTCAATTACAGCAGCAGCATTGTCCCCTTCCCACTCTCAATTACAGCCAGCAGAATTGTCCCCCTTAGAACTCCTCAATTACAGCCAGCAGCAGGGTCCCCCTCCTCGCCTCAATTACAACAGCAGCATTGGTCCCTCTTCCCTGGTCCGCAATTAACAGCCCAGCAGCATGGCCTGGCCCCCCCTTCCCTCTCCTCAGGATAAGCCCACATTGTCCCCCGTCCCTCCTCCATAACAGCCAGCGCAGTGTCCCCCTTCCTGCTCCTCCTACAGCCAGCACATGTCCCGCTTCCGGGGGCCTCAGTAACAACCAGCACAGGGCCCCCCTGCCTGCTCCGCAATTACCAGCCAGCACAGTTGTCCCTCTTCCCGTCCGTCCCGCAGGTAGTCAGCACAATTGTTCCAAAACACCACTGTCCATGCTCCTCCACCCAACCATTTACACCAGAGAATGTTCATCCCCTATCTGCTGCCTCAAATTTAAGCCAAGCACATCCGTTCGGTTACCCCCTACATCCTGTTCCTACCTTAAGCAGCCCACGCCAGCATTGTCCAATATTCAATGCCAAAATCCACCGTGAAAAAAAAAGACACAGACGCAGCAGCCATTGTCCCCTTCCCACTCTCACGTACCGCCAGCAGGATGTCCCCCTTCCCACTCCTAATTAATTCCAGCGAGCATTCGTCCCCTTCCTGTCCTCAATTACATCCGCAGAATTAGTCCTCCATTCAGATACCTCAATATCACCACGCCCACCCCCCGACATTGTCCCCCTTCTGCTCCTTCCAAATCTCAACCAGTAGCCTTCCAGTCACCCACTCACCTGCAGTACGCGCAATTACAGCCAGTCAGCATTGTCCCCTTCCCACTCTCAATTAAAGCACGCAGCATTGTCCCTATTCCCGGTCCTCAAGTTAGTTTTTTTGTTGTTTTTCCCCGCAGCCAGCAGCATGTCCCCCTCCGTCCATTCAAGTTACAGCAGACAGCATTGTCCCTTCCCACTCAGCAATGAATAGCCAGCAGCATTGCCCCCCTTACCGCTGTTCAATTAGTAGCCCACACCAGCATTGTCCAAAATACAAATACCTGAGTACTACAATTGAAGCAACCGCAGATGGTCCCCCTTCCCAGGCCCTCAATCAGAGCCGCGCATTGTGCGCCTCCCTTCCTCACTCATTACAGCCGCACATGTGTCCCCTTCCTGGTCCTCAATTACAGCCAGCACATGGCCCTATTCCCGCGTCCTAATTACAGCCAAGCACAGGTCCCCGGCCCCATCTCTTGCCGCGTCCCCTCACACCACTTACTCACGCCCCCCCACAGCAGATGGTCCCCCTTCCTGCTTCCTCAAGTACAGCAGCAATTGGTCCCCTTACATGGTCCTACAATTACGCCTACGGATTGTCCTTACAATGCTGCTGGCTGTAATTGAGGAGCAGGAAGGGGGACAATGCTGAAAGTATAAGTGATTAGGGGCAGGAGTTATGTATATCGCCCCCCCCTATGTCATCACTTCTGCTCCGCCCCCTCATACATGCTCTAGGTCTTTGCCCACCTCATTGGTTCCCGTTTCAGGATGAGCGTCCAGACCATCAGGAACTGCTTCAGCGTGGAGACCGGCTTCCGCTTGTCCGACGACCAACTTGTCAATCACTTTCCTAATCACTACGAGCTCACCAGGAAGGATCTAATGGTGAAGAACATCAAGAGGTACAGGAAGGAGCTGGAGAAGGAGGGCAGCCCCCTGGCCGAGAAGGACGAAAACGGCAAATACCTCTATCTAGGTGACTGACTCCTCCCCCTTCTATATTAGGTGCAGCTTGCACCTGTGGTCAGTTTAGGGAACTGCCCCTCCATGAATATTCCTTACTCCTTGGAGCAGAGATTTGTGCTGCAGAACTGTTGCGTGTTGCCATAGGAGTTACAAATTGTAACCCTTTAGATGCGGCGGTTTCTGTTAACCGCAGCATCTAAGAGGTTAAGTATTTTGTATCACAGCCTTCCGTTGTTTTTTTTGTCTCCCTTGCAGATTTCGTTCCGGTCACTTTCATGCTTCCGGCCGATTATAACTTATTTGTAGAAGAATTTCGGAAAAACCCTTCCAGCACCTGGATCATGAAACCTTGCGGGAAAGCTCAGGGGAAGGGGATATTTCTCATCAACAAACTGTCACAGATAAAGAAGTGGTCGCGGGACAGTAAGACGTCCTCGTGAGTATGAGAGCACTTTGATTTTCTATGTATTGAGACTCTGTATGCAGGAAGCTCGGCCGCTCCCTCTAGTGGTGGCTGCAGGTAGTCAGTAGTTAACCATTTATCATATCCCTATGTATGTAGAATCATCCTATTACAATACAGCAGGTTATAGTTTATGATTACTTTCTTGCCTTTCAGGTTTGTGTCTCAGTCCTCTAAGGAAGCCTATGTCATCTCCCTGTATATCGATAATCCCCTGCTGATCGGGGGCAAGAAATTTGACCTGCGTCTCTACGTTCTGGTGACTACATACCGACCGCTCAAGTGTTACATGTAAGCAAGTGCTTCATCTCCCTCTGTGCAGTAGTATAACACTGTGCTATGTCATGTACAGGGGCCTGCAGGAGCAGGACAGATATTCAGCAGTATTAGATGTGCTGCCATCTTCTGATGGGTCACTGCTTCCTCTTTAGGTACAAGCTCGGGTTCTGCCGTTTCTGCACAGTGAAATACACACCCAGTACCAGCGAGCTGGATAATATGTTTGTGCATCTGACCAACGTGGCCATACAGAAGCATGGGGTAAGGAGATATTAGTGGTGACAGCTGAGGCCGGAGCGAGCGAGCGCAGATAGAGCGGAAGAGGCGAGCAGAGCGAGCGATCGAGCGAGCGAGCGGAGAGCGAGCGAGCAGTGATAGAGAGCGATCGAGCGAGCGGAGAGGGAGACGCAGAGGAGAGCGAGCGAGCGCATAGCTAGCAAGAGGCAAGCGATCGCAGAGCGGAGCGAGCGCAGGAGCGAGCGCACAGGGCAAGCGAGCGCCGAGGGAGCGAGCGGCGAGAGAGCGAGCGAGCGAGCGAGCGAGCCGAGGCAGAGCGAGCGAGGGGCGCAGAGCGAGCGCAAGCGAGGGGAGCGAGGGAGCTGTATCTAGGGAAGCGAAGGCAGCGAGCGAGCGAGCGATCGCAGAGCGAGCGCAGGAGGTCTAGCGAGCGAGGATCAGCGAAGATCGGATTATGCGATCTATCGTATATCGATCTCATAGACTATCTGAAGCGGAGCTAGCGAGCGTCCTATCATATCTATTATCTATCTATCCATCTACAAAAGAAGTCCACGCCAGCACCAAACCTCAGAGAAAAGAAAAGAAAAAATGGTGCGGCAACCTAGGATCCGGGCCTAGGTCGCCAGTATAGTATAAAGAAAGCGGGCAGCATACCGGTTGAGATAAAGTAAAAAGTGTCTGTATTCAGTGTGAGCCAATGTGAAAGTCGCCGTGTTCGGCTCTGAAGCAGCCTTTCTCAAGCCATTCAAACAGTGAAATCGGTGCATACTAATAAATACAACAGGTGACAATGACAAATTGGGGATCACTCCCCACCATTGTTGTATAAACTGTGAGAAAGCATACAGATCAAATTACAGATGCGTGAACATTAAACATAGTGCACAATGTAAATACATCAAGTATGTGATAGACATTAAAATTGTGTTATATAATCAAAAAGCTTTAATGATACACAGATTATCCAGCCAGGGGGTATTGGTCTGATGACAGGTGCTCAGTGGTTCTGTGTTGACAGCAATGACTCCCAGTTGTTTCGCGTTGTCGACCTTCGGATCACACAATGTACCCGATACATGTACAAAAAATTTCTTTGAAAAAAAAAAAAAAAAAAAAAAAAAAAAAAATTTCTTTGAAAAAAAAATTTTTTTTGAAAAAAGGAAAAAAGGAAGAAAAATTATTTTTTTATTTTTTATGCGCACATTTTGGCGCTCAGCTGCGTCCCGTAGTCATTTTTCTTCCTTTTCTTCTTCTTTTTCCTTTGCAAAAAAAATTGGTTTTTTTCAAGAAATTGTTTTACATGTTCGGAGTACCTTGGTGCTGATCAGGGCCAGGAAGGTCGACACGGTTGGAAACAAATGGGAAGATTCGCTTGTTCAACACAGGAGCACTGAGACCTTTCCATAGACAAGACCAATGGCGGGACAATCTGGCCACTAAATAAAGCTGTTGTATTATATAACACAATTTTCTCTGGTTATCACCAAACATATACGGTATTACATTGTGCACTATGGCTTAATGTACGATATTAATTGACTCTGGACATAGCATTATATCACAGTTCTCCAACAATTGGTGGGTATCCCAATTGGTCATGTGATCACATGTTGCGATTTCAGTATGCCACCATTTCACTGTGGAATGGCTTGAGAAAGGCGATTGCAGAGCCGGAGGGCGCGGGGCGGGACAGGGGCGCACGAGGGAATCAGACACGGGGGGACGGGGCGCGAACGGAGTGCGGCCCGCTGGCGGGAGACGGCGAGCCTAGGAGAGAGAGCAGCGAGCGAGCGAGCGAGCAGCGCAGAGCAGCTCGCGCCGCGCGCGCGCCGAGCAGCGAGCGAGCGAGCGAGGCGAGCCGAGGAAGAGCGCGCGAGCGAGCGAGCGCGCGAGGCGGAGAGCGAGCTGAGCGCGCGCGCATGAGCGAGCGAGCGAGGCGAGCGAGATCGAGCGAGAGGAGCAGCGAGCAGCGCGAGCGAGCGAGCGAGAGGGAGCGAGCGATGCCGAGCGAGCGCCAGAGCGAGCGAGAGAGCGAGCGAAGCGAGTAGCAGAGCGAGGAGCGACGAGCGCGGGAGGAGACGCAGAGCGAGCGAGCGCAGAGCGAGCGAGCGACGAGCGAGGGAGCGAGGAGCGAGCGCGAGAGAGCGCAGCGAAGCGAGGAGTCAGAGCGAGCGGAGCAGCGAGCGCGCGACGCAGAGCTGAGCGCAGAGGAGCGAGCTCAGAAGCGAGCGAGAGCGAGCGAGCGAGGGAGGAGCGAGCGCCCGAGGAGGAGCGAGAGAGAGCGAGCGAGCGAGCGAGGAGCGAGCAGCAGCGAGCGAGCGCAGAGAGAGCAAGCGAGGAGCGGAGGCCGATGCGAGCCAGCGACTATCTATCTCCATTCTATCATATCTCAATCTGATCTATATCTATCTATCTATCTATCTATCTATCTCATATCTATCTCATATCTATCTATCTTTCTAACTCTCATATATCTATCTCTTACCTGTCTGATATATATCTCTGTATCTATCAGTGATATAGATACCCCAACTCTTTCTCCCAAAGTCCCCTATTCCCTTAATGCTATGATAAGTGTATATAGTAGTGTATATCTGCTTCTGCCAGTAAAGAGTCTTTGATCCTATATGAGTAGACGTGGTCCGGCGCTGTCTTCT
Source organism: Engystomops pustulosus (assembly GCA_019512145.1). Lineage (NCBI taxonomy): Eukaryota > Metazoa > Chordata > Amphibia > Anura > Leptodactylidae > Engystomops > Engystomops pustulosus. Next base: position 218,810,772 of record CM033644.1, read on the forward strand.
TGCGGTACATTAGCTCTGTGCCTGCGGCCTCTCGCTGGGTTATGAGCCTCTTCTTCTCTCTTCCAGGATGACTACAATCACGTCCACGGCGGTAAATGGACAGTCAGTAATTTACGTCTGTACCTGGAGAGCACGAGAGGACGAGAAGTCACTGATAAACTGTTTGATGAAATTCACTGGATAATTGTCCAGTCCCTGAAGGCAGTAGCGGTGAGTCAGTACCGTAGCACGGCAGGCATACATCGGCGCCGGGGAGAGGAGGAGGGGATGAGCGCCATTCAAACCCGCCCCTCTCTATAGAAATACACAGCGCATGGCGCTGTATTCCGCAGAAAGATTGCACATGTCCTATCTTTCTACGGGCCACGGAACGGTACGTGCCATACCGCTCCGGCATGGCGCCATGCACCCATTGCAGTGTATGGGGGATGTATATACGCCGTATATATACGTTGGCCATATATACATCCCCCATACGTTCGTGTGAATGCAGTCTAAGACATATAAAACGTAATTACCTACAGAACACTATTGTATAGTCTAGTAGTGTCATGTGTCACATGTATACATTGTAGTATATACACAGTGTATACCTCTAGCATATACTCAGAATGAGAGCGCGGAGCATATGACACCTCTTTCATCCCCCCACAAGCAGCACAAGGAGCATCGGAGGGTTGTATTATATATGTGCATCAAATCATGTATTATGCACTACTCCAGAGCTGCCAGCAGGTGGCGGCTGTGTAATAACTACAGATGTGTGTAGCTGCGGGGAGAATATTATCACACATGGTTTATGTGGTGGATGGTAAAGAGTGCGGAGGATGTAATTACTGGGGGGGGGGGCTCCCGCCATTCATGTGGTCACCTATAACCCATGTACACGGGTTACTGGGAGCAGAGACACTCAACCACAGGGGCTACAATTACACCCGGGAGGTTTTGGATCATATCTAAAAGACAAGACCCAAATTATAGGGGTATGGGATGGGGCCTCTTTTGGGAGAAGCTGCAAATATAATTTAAAGGGGAAGAAAATTTATACCGTGGCCTGAATATCTATCAATCTCATGTCAGGGAATAGGAAACCCTTGAGCAACAAGTAGTATTTAAAGGTGAAACTACAAAATCTCCTCCGAAAGCCATATGCAAATGAGCATAGAGGAGTTTTATTTTTGTCTGAAATGAGTCACTTTTAGAGGCTGCAGGGGAAGCATTCATTTAGATGCCTGCTTCCCCGCAGCAGGACTCTTCTCAGGTAAAATATGACTCGTCTCTGCTCTCATGACTTTGAAGGAGATTTTTTTTTTTTTTTTACAGGTAAACATGTGAGATTTCTCATAAAAGAGGCAATTCCAGAAAGGACATTTTACCCCCAAACTAAGGGGACTGATTCAATGGAGTAAAACTTGTTGAGGAAATTGACCACAAAAAAATCCATCATGATAAACCAGAGACATTACTCATAGATCCAGGCACCGTGACCGCGATCTACTTATATTTGTTACCCATGGCCCCCTTCCTTCTAAAATCAATTTTGATAATTATGCTAATGAGCCTGAAGGGCTCTGAGGGGCATTACCAGAGCCCCTGTGTGCTGTAGCTTCACAGTATGTTACACTGTCTAATCTCAGTAATTAGGGAGTATATTGGAGGGTGAGACAGTGTAACAGCCTGTAAAGCTAGAGCACAGAGAGCACAGAAGTAGCACCTCATCCTGATCACTCAGGGGTTACACATTGCAGATGGAAAAGTAAAAAAAATTCCCGAATCCCACACACAGAGAGGACCTTGGTTAAGGATTTAGTGTTTTCAGTCTAGATTGTTAACCACAGTCTCTGTTCTGGTGGAGTAATGCCAGGAGAAGCTGGATTGTGGAGTAACCCCCTCATCTCTGGGGAGCATCTCCTGGTGAAGGGTTAATAGCACGCTACGGATCTAATCATTCTTGGCCACGTGTGGACTGAGTCACTACAGACATGTGACGAGAAGGTATTACATATAAGGCATCTCCTCCCGGTCAGGACGGAAGTCTAGAAGAGACGCGTGAGTTATAGTTATAGTCACAGGCCGCCCCAGCTCCAGGATTATACACACCTTTATTACTGGCGCCAACAGACCCAAATAATCAAGGGAAACCATCAGCAGGTGTGACCGTGTACACTACAGCCAGGGTTAGCTATTACGCCTGGAGAGATGTGTAATGTGTATGTTGTTAGTAGCAGCAGAACTGTGAAATATGGATTTATATTCCAGGATTGTACTGGGGGTGTGTCCTCACACTGCTGTGCTCTGTACAAACAGTGTTAGGTATTGTCCCTGGAGAGATGTCTGATTACACCTTTTTGTATGTTGTTGTTAGCAGCAGGATCGGGAAAAATGCTTTCACATTGTAGGATTTGTAGCACTGGAGATTGGGTCCTCACACTGCTGTGATCTGTGCTCCCTGTAGCCAGTTTTTAGCTATTATCCTTGGAGAGATGTGTAATCATACCATTGTGTATGTAGCTCGTACCAACAGGTCTGTGACTTATGGATTTATATTCCAGGTTTGTAGCTGGACTTGGGGTTCGTCCTCGCACTGCTGTGAGATCTCTCCACTGAATTGCTCCATGATGCTCTAAATAAATGTAGTTGCAGGTTTCTGATGCTAAAACTAATGTTCTGGGCTGTGGAGCAGTTCATTGCAGAGAGCTAAAAGCACAGCAGTGTGAGGAAATGCGCCATGTGCTAGATTTCTGGAATATAAATGCATTTTTCACAGTCCCGCTGCTACTAACAACAACATACACAGTAATATGATTACACAGATCGCCATGTAAAAAATTGTGATGAAACACATTCCCGGTTCTATAATCCTGAAATGTAAATTGATAATTCACAGTCCTGCTGCTACGCACAACATACACGGCATTGTAATTACACAAATCTCCATGGACAATACTCCGCACTGTCTGCAAAGAGCACAGCAGTGTGATGACACACATTCCTGGTGCTTTAATCCTGGAATATGTATCCATCATTTTACAGTTCTGCTGCTACTATACAACATACACAAATGTATCATTTTACAGTTCTGCTGCTACTAATAACATACACAAATGTATGATTACACATCTCTACAGAGACAATACCTAACACTAGATGCAGAGAGCACAGGGCACCGAAGTGTGAGGACCAGTGCTACAAACCCGGAATAGAAAAACATATTTCACAGTCCTGCTGCTACTGCAATACACACAGATGATGACACATCTATCCAGGGACATTCTCTAACATTGTTCTGTATGGGCTTACCTGCTCACATTACTAGTACAAGTATGTCTACCCCATCCTCATGATCAGTGGGAGGCCAAAATTGGTCACGTGCTCTTACATATTCCATTTTGACCCCCAAAAAATAATTTTTTTTTTCTTTTCTTCACACAATGTTATTTTGTCCCTTTCTCGTCTCCAGCCGGTGATGAATAACGACAAGCATTGCTTCGAGTGTTACGGCTACGATATCATCATAGACGACAGGCTGAAGCCGTGGCTGATCGAGGTGAGCACTCCCCTTATATATTTTGGGTTGTAGATTAAAGAAAATTTAAAAAACCTTTGGACAGTCCCTTTAAATTCTCCGTTTTTATACATTCCCGGGAAGGGAATTGTAGGTACTTGGTTGAGACGTCTTTCTCTCTCTCCCTGGAGGACTTACACATTGGGGCTCATTTACTAAGGGCTCCGCGGCCGCACTTTCGTCGGGTTTCCCGAATTTTTCCGTTTCGCAGTGAATTGCCCCGGGATTTTGGTGCACGCGATCAGATTTTGGCGCATTCGCCAAGGGCGTGGCCTTCAGACAACCCAACAGATTCGGACAAACCGCAAAATTTAAAAAACAAAATGGGGGTCATTTACTAAGGGCCCGATTCGCGTTTTCCCGACGTGTTACCCGAATATTTCTGATTTGCGCCGATTTCCCCTGAACTGCCCTGGGATTTTGGCGCACACGATCGGACTGTGGCGCATCGGCGCTGGCGTGCACGCGACGGAAATCGGTGGGCGTGGCCGAACGAAAACCTGACGGATTCGGAAAAAACGCCGCCTTTAAAAAAACAAAAAGTGTCGCGGAGCTTGCACTTACCTTCACCAGGAATAGGCCGGTTAACTTGAGTGCATTTCAGCGGACTTTAGCGCAGCGGCGGCAGCGACACCTGGTGGACGTCGGAGGAGCTACCTTAGTGAATCCCGGCCGGACCCGAATCCAGCGCAGAGAGCACGCCGCTGGATCGCGAATGGACCGGGTAAGTAAATCTGCCCCATAGTGTCGCAAGATCAAGCACTTACATGCACCGAGAAGAAGCAGGTGAACTCCGGCGGACCTCGGCGCAGCAGCGACACCTACTGGATATCGGGCGCACAAACTTAGTGAATCCCGGCAGAACCCGAATCCACGTTGGACAACGTGCCGCGGGATCGCGACTGGACCGGATAAGTAAATGTGCCCCATTGATTTGAAAGGCTGATGTGTAATACCCAATCTTCCCTGTGGGGGCACTGCAGAGAATATGAGCACTGATTACTTTCACCATAGATGGAGGCGATCGCTGGGTTTCTTAGCAGTGTGACACTAGGGATGCCTAGGGCTTGCTTAAAGGGGATGAATATTGGCCTTTGTTTCGGGAAATGAGAGAAGATGTTGTGTCTTTCTCTATTTTCTCCATGGACGTCCTTCCTGCTCGGGAGTTCTAAGATATTTCTGTGCCTAACGTAAGTACAAGACACAAATACCTCATGTATTGTTATATGAAGACCTCGCTTGTAGGTGCTGCGTACACTTTACGAGTGCATTATCATCTGTTTCCTGTTTTCACTTCTCAAATAACATTTCACAATTTGGTCTTGTCCCGTGTAAGCAGCTCATCATAGATATAATAGAGATGATGACACGCGCTGCAGTGTAAAGCATGGCGGGATGATTAGACTCTTAGTTCACTCACACTGCTGTGCTCTTAGCACTCTGCAATAAGCTGCTCCTCCTCTGCCACTGTGTAAATGCAGTTAAACAGGATTTTACTATGCAGAGAGCAAAGAGCACAGCAGTGTGAGGACATGTCCAAGTGCACTTGGATGATTAGCAATCCTGGAATATAAATCCATATTTCACAGTCTTGCTGCTACTAACAGCAAACACAAAGGTATGATTACACATCTCTCTAGGCACGCTGCCTGCACATACCCTTTAAAGGACATCAGGACTGTATGCAAATCAGCTGGAGGGGCTCCAAGCTCCATAGGTGATAATGGAGGCTGGAGCCCCTCAGGCTCATCTGCATACAGTCTTTCATCCTGGATGTCCTTTAAAGCATAAAACCTCAAACTGGAAGCATCTGGCGGATTAAAAGTTGAACTTCCCCTTTAACTTCTGTTCTTTATTCTGCAAAGAAGTTGCTGCTTGTTTCATCAGATGTGACAAATCCCCTCCCTGAAGATCATGGTATAGAGGTAAATGCCTAATATGAGATGGGGGAGGTATGAAACACACCATGTAGGCTCAGAACATCCCCCATGCTGTACACTGCAGCGCGGTAAAGTATCACTCCAGTATCAAACACTTGTCATCAGGGAAGCCTGAGCCGCTAATATGTAAGAAAGCCACAGAAGAAGAGCTGCTCTTCATCACAGTGGTAGGATCCCTTTAAGCCCATGAGAGGTGCAGCGTTGGTGTCCCTATGGGGTGGGGGCACCTGCGGCTCAGTGGATCATAGCTGAGCCTTTGGGAGTTGGTGCTCGTGTCTTATATACATATCATTTACATCTATTTGATAACAACCAATACATGATCTCAGGTTCTTATGTAGTCATATAACTCGACACTGTGACATTATAGGACTTATATTCTGTGATGTTTAGCAGTTTTCCCCGCTGCAGACTCTATCTCTAATTCTCAGTTGTCTCAGCCGGCTGCTATGATGTCTCCCATACACCGCACATAGACAGTAGAGGACCTACTTCATAACTCTCTCTACAAGAAG
>CM033644.1:218816853-218832552 GCA_019512145.1 Engystomops pustulosus
GCATCAGCCGGATCTTGTGCATTATCTGGACTGGTATTCTGTGTGTGTATAGACAGTTTTGGACCCCTCTGCAGGGCTCTATCTCTAATTCAGGTGTCTCAGCTGGACATGCTATGATGTCCCGATACACTGCACAAGACAGTTAGAGGAGCCTATTCATAATCTCTCTACAAGAAGCATCAGAAGGCAGATTCATTGGGACTTAGATGATGTATCTGCATGTTTAGAAGTTTTCCTTCTGCGGCTCTATCTCTACTATTTTCATAGCTGGTGCGATGGAGATGTCTGCTCGAGAGGTCTCCATACATGCGCACCACAATCTCTCATCAAGAAGAATGAAGGCCGATTATATTGTTTACATGCTAGGCTTGGGCTTCTGCAAATTGTTTTTAGCAGTTTTGCCCCCGCTGCTGACTTCTATGATCTAATTACTAGGTGTCTCAGAGCTGATGAATGGAGACTAGCTTGCTGGTGATGTCTAGCCCATCACACACCCAACATGTAGAGAACCTTCTCCATTACTCCTCTCACTCAGAAGAATCCGCAGGATATATTGACATAATGGTTTTATTCTGTAATGTTTAGCAGTTTTCCCCATGCAGGCTCTATCTCTAGTTATCAGTTGTCTGGAGCCGGTGCTGGACGACTGAGCTGGTTCATGATGGTTCCCATACACGTCACAACACTCTCTCACTCAGAATCGATTAGCAGAGAGATCATATGACATTTATAGACTGTATTCTGAAGTTGTTTGATGCAGCGTTTTCCCCTCTGCAGGCTCTTTCTCTAATCTCTCAGTGTCGCTGAGCTGTGGTGGCTGGGAAGCTATGATTGTCTCGCTATATCCCTTTACACTACACAATGAATAGAAGGACCTCTCTCTATAACTCTCTCAATATCACGGATCATATGGACTATTAGCTGACTTGTATTCTGCATTGTTTTAGCAGTTTTTCCCTCTGCGCTCTATCTTAATTCTGTTGTCTCAGCAGTTGGAGGGGGGACTGGGCTGCTATGAGTCTCCCATACACTGCACCACACAGACAGTAGAGGACTTCTCTATAACTGTCTCACTCCAGAACAGCCCAGATATCATATAGACTCTGTAATTTTGCATGTTTAGCAGTCCCTTCACAACTGAGAAGGATGTTTCTCTTATCTTAGTTGGCTCAGGGTTGGAGACTCACTGCTATTATGCTCCCATATACTGTACACACAAAAAATAAGATAATCTTCTCCATAATACACAAGATTTACTCTCGAGGGATCATATAGGACATTATAGAGGAGTATTAATTGCATAAACAATTGGCAAACAAAGAAAAACTTACTCATAGGCTGCAGCACCATTTTTTTTTTGCGTTTCCCGATTCCTCCTCCCATAGACTTCTATGGAGCTGTGGTAACTTGACACTTAATGATGAGATACACTCTGTCGGGAGACCAGACGGATTTCAGCTGGGGATTTTAGCCTGAAATGAAATGAATGGGGGGAGGCGTAACAGAGCCGGAAAGTAGAGACAGAAGCATTTTCTCTCACTGGTTACACTGCGGATTCTTTGTATTGACAGGTGAATGCGTCTCCATCTCTCACGTCCAGCACGGCCAACGACCGTTATATTTGTAAGTACAACCTCACAACGACACCTTGAATATCGTGTGCCCAATGGCGTAGATCCCGGACTGCAAAGTGGAATAAGGTCCCACCCAAGAAGAATTGGGAGCTATGAATACTGTAAGATGTAGCTTAAATCCACATTGTTGCGTAATATGATTGGATAGGCACCGGGGCAAAACTATCATGGGGGCCACTGAGGCTGACTAGTGTAAGGGCACCATGGCTGGGCTGTATAGGGCTGAACTGGCTGAACATTGTGTGGTGTCACTAGGAACTAAAAAGATTAGGGGACCTTGTGAAAAGTTATGGGGGAGCTAAAGCTGAAACCATAGGGGGGCACTGGGGCTGAAATTGTTATGGGGCAATGAATGAACTTAGATCTTCATGGGGGCACTGGGGCTGAAACTATTATGGGGAACTGGGACTGAGGATTATGGAAAACATGGGGATGAAACGTTACGAGGGCACAGGAGAACTGTAAGTGTTATGGGGGGCACTGTGACAGAAACCAAATGGGGCACTGGGACTGGACTGTTATGGGGCACCGGGACTGAAACTGTTATGGGCTCTGTGACTGTAATTGTTATGGGGGCAGTGGGGCTGAAATTGTTATGGGGCACTGGGACTGAGGACTGTATGGGGGTACTGGGACTAAAATTTTTAGGGGGGGACACGGACTAGCATGTTATGGAGGCACCGTGGAACTGAATTAATAGGGAACTGAAACTGTTATGGGGAACTGTGACTGAAAACGTTATGGGAACTGGGACTGAAACCGTTTATGGGGGAACTGGACTGAAACTGATATGGGGCATTGGGGGGAACATTGTAATGGGGGCACTGGAACTGAATCCAATATGTGGCACTGGGACTGAATCCAATATGAGGGCACTGGGACTGAATCAATTATGGGGCACTGTGACAAAACTTATGGGGGCACGGGACTGAGACTGTTTGGGGTACTGTGTCTGAAAACCGATATGGGGCTCTGTGACTGACTTTGTAATGGGTGGTACCAGGACGAAACTGTTATGGGGCACTGGGACTGAAACTGTTATGGGGGCACTGGACTGAAACTGTTATGGGGCACTGGGATTGAGATGATTGATCGGGGTACTGTGTTGCTGAAACGCGATATGGGGGCTCTTGAACTGACGTTATGGGGTACGAGGACTGACGTAAACAGGAAGTGGGGGTACCATGGACTTGAAACTGTTTTTAGGGGAGGTGGGTACTGGGACTTGAGAATGTTATGGGGCATGGGACCCTGAAAAACTGTGCTATTCGGGGATGGAGGTAATAGGGACTGAAAACTGTATGGGGGACAGGTCCCACTGAAATTGTTGATGGGGGCAATGAGGTTTCCCAGGGTGGGAGGGAAAAGGAGAGGATGAGAAGGGTGATGGGGGGCAAGGAGTAGGTCGATAGACCGGGTTAGGGGGGGGAAACGGAGGGACGGAAATGATACGAGGGGGGCAACGGCGGAATGACACTGTTGTTAGGGGGAACTGAGGGGAGCTGAAAGGGTATGGACGGAACTGGGGGAAGGCTGACCTGGATATTGAGGCTGGCACGGGGGCATGACATGGTAGGGGATGGCCACTGGGGATGATACTGATTAATGGGGGCAATGGGGACTTGATAAATGTTTATGTGTGGCTACTGGGGTACTGACACTGTTAATGGTTGTTAGGCACTGAGGGGACTGACACTGTCCGTATGTGAGGAACTGAGGGACTGAAAAAGCTGAAGCATATGGTGGAGAATGAGTCTTTAGACGGTATGGGTCAGTGGGCTGGAATAAAGACAATTGTGGGGAGGGGAAACATGTCTTGAAAATGTTATGAGGGAGCATTGGGATCCTTAAATTGCTTATGGGGGCACTATGGGACTGATCCGTTTTGAGTGAGCCACTGGACATGAAGACGACTGGTGTAGGGGGGAAAGGGGGCGGAATAAAGGGGAGTGGCGGGCCGCCCAAAAGGCGGAATGGTTCGGAGAAGGGTCGAGAGCGGGGAATATTTGGGTGATGATAAGCTACGGGGGACTGGTACTTTTACGCGGGTGCAGGGGGAGGAAAAAGGGAGGGAGTGGATAAGAGCGACCAGGAAAGAGAGTGCTGTTCTGGGGAGGCAAACGGTAAGGGGGGATCTGAGTGTTGGTTATGGGAATGGGATGGTTGAGGAACGGGAACGATTTTGTTATTGGGGCACTGGGGCACTGAGCTGTTTTATGGAGCTATTGGGCAATCGGACAACAACAAAATGACCCCGGGCCACTTTGAACGAAAGTGTTATAGGCGGCCAAAAATAGGAAGAGAATTTGTTATGGAGGACCTGGGGTGATGCCATTGATGGAGGGAACCTGGGGCTGAAATGAAACGTGGATGGGAGGCACTGCGACGCTGAAACGTTATGGGGAAATGGGACTGAGACTGTATTATGGGGGCACTGGGACTGAAAATTGAATCAGTGAGAGCGGCCACTCATTGCGGACTAACAACTGTTATAGTGACCCGGGGGCTAAACCCATTATGGGGGGCTACTGAAAACTATTATGGAGGATGGCACTAGGGGACTGAGGATGTTATGGGAATTATTTGCACGGAGGGAACTGAAATTGTATGTAGGGAACTGGGACTGAAGTGTATGCGCAGGCCCCAGATGGGGCTAAACCCCGATTTGGGGGCAGTTGACGGCTGGATTTTATTATTGTGACACTGCGGATGCGAGACTGTAGTATGAGGCATGGGAACTGAAAATGAGCTTTTATATGGGAGTGAAGCTGGGACTGTTTGTAAACCAGATTATGGGGCACTGAAGCTGGTGAATCATCTAATGGAGATGTAACCCAAATAAGTCTATAGGCTAGAGAACTCATTTTCTGGAAGGGCACTTGTTGGACAAGGAACGTGTATAATTGAAGAATATACAGAAGACTGAACACGAATTATAGGGGAGGAAACTGGGGAGCTTGGAAACGTAATAGAGGTCACTGTGACTCTACAGGCGGCAGCTAGGATTAAGGACTAGTTGTGTTCGGGTGTAAGCTTGATGAAAAAATTTAATGAAGTTTATTTTTTTTTTCCACCTGCTGAGTCCCTAAGTTTCGGTACACATCCATAGGACATTTTGGTAGAAAAACTCCTTTACGTCCCTTCACCATTGATAGTCTGGAGTGAGCATTGTTCTCCCATTAGTAGATACGATGAAAAGTACTTCATAACTCTCTCTACAAGAAGCATCAGCAGGATCATTGTGACTTATATGACTTGTATTCTGCATTGTTTAGCAGTTTTCCCTTCTGCAGGCTCTATCTCTAATTTTCAGAGCTGGTGGCTGGAGACTGTCTGCTATGATGTCTCCCATACACTGCACACAATCTCTCACTCAGAAGAATTAGCAGGATTATATTTGACATCATAGGACTTGCATTCTGCATTGTTTAGCAGTTTTCCCCGCTGCTGACTCTATCTCTAATTCTCAGGTGTCTCAGAGCTAGTGAATGGAGACTAGCTGCTGTGATGTCTCCCATACACTACACACAGACAGTAGAAGACCTTCTCCATATCTCTCTCACTCAGAAGAATCCGCAGGATAATATTTGACATTATATGGGTTTTATTCTGTAATGTTTAGCAGTTTTCCCCACTGCAGGCTCTATCTCTAGTTCTCAGTTGTCTCGGAGCCGGTGGCTGGAGACTGGCTGCTATGATGTCTCCCATACACGGCACACACTCTCTCACTCAGAATAATTAGCAGGATCATATATGACATTATATGACTTGTATTCTGCATTGTTTAGCAGTTTTCCCCTCTGCAGGCTCTTTCTCTAATTCTCAGGTGTCGCTGAGCTGGTGGCTGGAGACTAGCTATTATGATGTCTCCTATATCTCCTATACACTACACATAGAAAGTAGAGGACCTTCTTTATAACTCTCTGACAAATATCAGCAGGATCATTGTGACATTATCTGACTTGTATTCTGCATTGTTTAGCAGTTTTCCCCTCTGCAGGCTCTATCTATAATTCTCAGTTGTCTCAGAGTTGGAGGTGGGGACTGGCTGCTATGATGTCTCCCATACACTGCACACACAGACAGTAGAGGACCTTCTCTATAACTGTCTCACTCAGAAGCATCAGCAGGATCATATAGGACCTGTATTTTGCAATGTTTAGCAGTCTTCACACCTGTAGACTGTTTCTCTTATTCTTAGTTGGCTCAGGGTTGGAGACTAGCTGCTATTATGTCTCCCATATACTGTACACACAAAAAATAAGATAATCTTCTCCATAACTTACACAGATTTATCTTCAGGATCATATAGGACATTATAGAGGAGTATTAATTTGCATAAACAACTTGGACAACAAAGAAAACTTACTCATAGCTGCAGCACCATTTTTTTTTGCGTTTCCCGATTCCTCCTCCCATAGACTTCTATGGGAAGCTGTAACTTGACACTTAATGATGAGATGACACTCTGTCTTGGGAGACCAAGACGGATTCAGCTGGAATTTTAGCCTGAAATGAAAATGAAGTTGGGGGGAGGCGTAACAGAGCCGGATAAGTAGAGACAGAAGCATTTTTCTCTCATGGTTACACTGCTGGATTCTTTGTATCTGACAGGTGAATGCGTCTCCATCTCTCACGTCCAGCACGGCCAACGACCGTATTCTGAAGTACAACCTCATCAACGACACCTTGAATATCGTCGTGCCCAATGGCGAGATCCCGGACTGCAAGTGGAATAAGGTCCCACCCAAAGAAGCTCTTGGGAGCTATGAAATACTGTAAGATGTAGCTAATTCCACATTGTCTGTAATTATGATGGAGGCACCGGGGCAAAAACTATCATGGGGGCACTGAGGCTGACTAGTGTAAGGGCACCATGGCTGGAGCTGTATAGGGGCTGAACTGGCTGTAACATTTGTGGTGTCACTGGGACTAAAACTGTTAGGGAGACCTGTGAAAATGTTATGGGGGCACTAGAGCTGAAACCATTAGGGGGGCACTGGGGCTGAAATTGTTATGGGGGCAATGGAACTTAGACTTTCATGGGGGCACTGGGGCTGAAACTATTATGGGGGAACTGGGACTGAGACTGTTATGGAAACACTGGGGATGAAACTGTTACGAGGGCACGAGAACTGTAATTGTTATGGGGGCACTGTGACAGAAACCAATATGGGGGCACTGGGACTGAGACTGTTATGGGGCACCGGGACTGAAACTGTTATGGGGCTCTGTGACTGTAATTGTTATGGGGGCAGTGGGGCTGAAATTGTTATGGGGGCACTGGGACTGAGACTGTTATGGGGGTACTGGGACTAAAATTTTTATGGGGGCACAGGGACTGAGACTGTTATGGGGCACCGGGACTGAATCTAATATGGGGAACTGAAACTGTTATGGGGGAACTGTGACTGAAAACGTTATGGGGGAACTGGGACTGAAACCGTTATGGGGGAACTGGGACTGAAACTGATATGGGGGCATTGGGGGTGACATTGTAATGGGGGCACTGGAACTGAATCCAATATGTTGGCACTGGGACTGAATCCAATATGAGGGCACTGGGACTGAATCCAATATGGGGGCACTGGGACTGAAACTTATGGGGGCACTGGGACTGAGACTGTTATGGGGTACTGTGTCTGAAACCGATATGGGGGCTCTGTGACTGCTTTGTAATGGGTGACCGGAGAAACTGTTTATGGGGCACTGGGACTGAAACTGTTATGGGGGCACTGGGACTGAAACTGTTATGGGGGCACTGGGATTGAGACTGTTATGGGGTACTGTGTCTGAAACCGATATGGGGGCTCTGTGACTGACGTTGTAATGGGGGTACCAGGACTGAAACTGTTATGGGGCACTGTGGGGCTGAAACTGTTATGGGGGTACTGGGACTGAAACTGTTATGGGGGCCACTGTCACTGAAATTGTTATGGGGGCACTGAGACAGTTATGGAGACACTGGGGCTGAGACTGTTATGGGGGCACTGAGTCTTAGACTGTTATGGGGGCACTTAGGCTGACACTGTTATGGGGGCACTGGGACTGACACTGTTTGGGTGGGCCCTTGGGGCTGACCCTGTTTAGTGGTCACTGGGGCGTACTGTTATAAAGGGGCACTGGGGCTGACACTGTTATGGGGCACTGGGGATGATACTGTTATGGGGGCACTGGGACTGACACTGTTATGGGGGCACTGGGACTGACACTGTTATGGGGGAACTGAGACTGAAACTGATATGGGGAGAATGAGTCTTAGACTGTTATGGGTTCAGTGGGGCTCAAACCATTGTGGGGGAACTGTCTCTGAAATTGTTATGGGGGAATTGGGGCTTAAATTGTTATGGGGGCACTGGGACTGAATCCGTTTTGGTGGCACTGGGACTGAGACTGTTATGGGGGCACTTGGGCTGAAACTGTTATGGGGGCACTGGGACTGAGACTGTTATGGGGGCACGGGGGTGAAACCGTTATGGGGGCACTGGGACTGAGTTTGTTATGGGGGTACTGGGACTGAGTTTGTTATGGGGGTACTGGGACTGAGTTTGTTATTGGGGCACTGGGACTGAGACTGTTATGGAGCTATTGGGATGGAAACAACAATGGGGCCACTTTGACTGAAATTGTTATAGGGGCACTAGGACTGAATTTGTTATGAGGACACTGGGGCTGATGCCATTATGGGGGAACATGGGGCTGAAACTGTTATGGGGGCACTGGAGCTGAAACCGTTATGGGGAAATTGGGACTGAGACTGTTATGGGGGCACTGGGACTGAAATTGTTATGGGGGCACTGCGACTAAAACTGTTATGTGGACCCCGGGGGCTGAAACCATTATGGGGGTATTGAAACTATTATGGGTGCACTGGGACTGAGACTGTTATGGGTGCACTGGGACTGAAATTGTTGTAGGGAACTGGGACTGAAATGTTATGGGGCCAGTGGGGCTAAAACCGATATTGGGGCATTGGGGCTGGAATTATTATTGTGACACTGGGACTGAGACTGTTATGGAGGCACTGGGACTGAAACTGATATGGGGGGAACTGGGGCTGAAACCGATATGGGGGCACTGAAGCTGGAACATTAATGGAAGTACTATAGCGGAAATCCTTATGGGGGCACTGTGAATGAAAGTGTATAATGAGATTACAGTGACTGAAACCGATATGGGGGCACTGGGGCTGGAACCGTTATAGGGTCACTGTGACTCTTACAGGGGCAGTAGATTAAGGATGTTGTCAGGGTGTCACAAATATTAATGAGTTCCCTGCTGAGTTCCCTAAGTTCTGTCCTCCATAGGATGTAGAAATCCTTTAGTCCCTTCCACCATTTGTGTCTGGGTGACATTGTTCTCCATTGTAGATACGATGAAGAGGCCGCACAAGCAGACGGGTCGGAGCGGGACCTGAGGAACCGACCGGGACAAGCATTTGGGTTCAAAGGAGCCAGAACCAGAGAGGCTGGGAGATCTGCACCCACAACGTGGAAGTAGCTGGATTATAAGGGAATGATGGAAAGAAGTTATGCAGGAAATTGGAGAATTATAAGAGATATACAAGAGGTAACATCTTGAGGACACTCAGATTTTTGAGGAAATTTCAACACTTGGATGCGTCTATTACTCAGAATATGCAGGAAGTGCCCTGTGCGGCTGAAAATGTCTTCCTCTATTATCTCCACATTCTACGGGCTGATGAACCGTAGTCATTTATTTGAGACTATTCTATTAAGGCTACATTCAGACGGCCGTATGGGGGACGTATATATGGCCGATATACGTCCCCCATAGACGGCAATGGGCGCATGGTACCCTACGGGAGCGGTATGGTGCAGCGCATGTCCTATCTTTTCTTGGCATACGGTGCCGTGCGCCATATATCCCTATGGAGAGGGGCGGGGGTGAGCAGCACTCAACTCCTCTCCCTGGGCGCCGCCGCGTGCCCGCCGTACTATGGCGGGTCCAGCTTGTGTACTGTAAAAATATTTAAACAGTTTGTCAATATCTTATTCCTAGCCAGAGATACAATTACTTAAACTTGTAGGCCCGAAGCCTGAGCTTGCACTACTTATGGCAGGGTAGTCAAGGAGACACAGGGAGAGATTTATCATAAGTTTCTGAGGTAAAACTGTCCTAGCCATGGGCAACTAGAACAATTCTTCTCTCAGACTCTTCTTATAAATCTCTCTCAGACTCTTGGGGGGGAGATTTATCATAAGTTTCTGAGGTAAAACTGTCCTAGTTGCCCATGGAAACCAATCAGAGATCAGCTTTCATTTTATAAACAGCCATGGAGAAATGAAAGCTGAGCTCTGATTGGTTACCATGGGCAACTAGCACAGTTTTACCTCAAAAACTTCTGATAAATCTCCCCCGCGTGTGAGTTTAGGTCCCCATATAGATCAATTTTTATTTGTTATTGCGATTTGAATACGCACAAAGTCGTGAGGTTATCGGAATCTCTCAGTAGTGCTGCCTCAGGCTTCGGGCCTGTAAGTTGAAGTGATGATATCTCAGCGTAGGAACGAGATATTTACAAGTCGTTTTCATATTTTTGATGTAGAATAAAGGGAGATTTGTTTTTAGTGTGCATGTAGCTTAGCAAGTAGACAGATTTATTCCATACATATCTTATACAGGAGGCCTTGGATGTGTAGGATAGGCCTGAAGATGCTCCATTTGACTGAGACCTACAGCTCGGAGCATCACACCCAACCTCTGAGCCATCAGTACACATCATTCTTAATATCCCGCTGCTTTACATCCTAAGGAGCTTCCATGTCACATTGTATAACCGTGCGCCGCCTTCACACCCCTCTTATTTCTCCATCTACATGGCCGCCTGAAGACTTGTGACATTTATTACCAGCTCTATAATCCCTCATAATTCCAGCGGCCCAGACACCCACAGGAGGCGAATGTTGTTGTACGGGATGACGGAAGCCATTGTTTTGGTTGGATTTCTCTGTGATGATCGGTGTGTAAATAAACAGGCCTGCAGGATACGGCTGGAGGCTCTGATTCATGTGATTCGAGAAGCGCAGCAAATAGTTTATCTACAAGATTGAACTTACCGGGTGCACATATAGATTTACGGTGTATTGAGTATTCTATGACGTGACGGACAACAAGACAGCCCCGTTATAAATCAGTGGAGTTAGTTCTGTTACTTTTTTGTGGAAGCAGCCACCACTAGGGGGAGCTAACTACACATACATGTATACTTCAATGATTTACATTAGACCCAGAAGGGCTGCACTTACTTAATTGTAAGGATGCTCTGACTCCAGGTCACGTGGTCCTGAGAGGGGCGAGCCATCAGGTGATGAGGGAATGCGTTCACACTTCTGTACCAAGGAGCTACAGCCCCTCAGTCACTGTACTGCATCATTCAAACATTGACAGCCGCAGTGACTGAGAGGGCTGAATCACTTCTGTACAAAAGCTTAAATCCAAGAATATATAGGCATCATTAGAATTAAGTGGAAGTGAGAACCTTCCGCACCCTAGGAAGCAGCTTTGGCAACTTCAGTGACTGAGAGGGCTAGATCTCTTCGGTACAGATCTCTTCAGTCACATAGCCCCTTTGCAACTTGCTGTACCAAGTACCGTCACTATACAGTCTAAAGTTCTGTGCTTGATGAACAGTCTGTTAAAACCGCCGCTTGGTGCGGTGTCTGTACTGTACTTAAGAGATCCAGATCCTCAGTAACTGCACTTTTGGCAGCTGCATGGACTGAGGGGACTGGCTCCTGTAGGCTCTTCTTGTTGCATTGCCTGCAGAGAAATCCGTCACTCAAGCATCCAGATGTCTCTGTTAGCATCTCATACTTTCTCCTAAGTGGTTAGAAACGCTCATTTAAGCTGATTTTTGGTATATATCAACTTAAATGAGTGTTTCTAATCACTAAAAGACACAAACACAAATGGGCTGCTTCTTTGACGGATTTCTCTGCACAAGGGAAGTGTGATACATCTGAATTGCCATGGCTGCAGTGTGTGAACCAATCCTTAGATAACATTCACATCCTGCACTCAAGTCACATTTATTTCCTGCATTTTCATCGGGAACAATGCGACTGCACTTTGTGAACGCATCCCTAATGTACCAGTAAGATTAGCAAAGAGCCGGCTAATTGCAATTAGGTTAATTAGTGGAATTCATGAACGTCGCTGGTAGCATAGGGTTGTATTACTGAGGAAGGAACAGCTGTGATGTGCTGATGGCAACCGAGCCGAGGACACCTACACAATAACTCATTATTCACCAGGAGAGGGGCTAGTGGGGGGTGCACAAGCCGCTCCGGACATTGGGAACACGGGTTTAGTAAAGACTTCCATAAATTACGTGGAGTGATAAGCAGGAGAACCTTACACAATCCCCTCCCTCACCCTCAGAGATGTCACTGCGGGGGTCCAACATCTGCCACCCCATTGATCAGCTACTGGAAGCAGCAGACCAATCATTGGATCTGATTTATGGACTATTGATGCCATGTCCATCAGTCATATAGCCCTTTTGCAACTTGCAATACCAAGCACTGCCACTATACAGTGTGCGGCGCTGAGCTTTGTGAGCAGTCTGTTTAAACCACTGATTGGCAGGTTGTCTGTTCTTAGGAGATCCAGCCCCTCAGTCACTGCTCAGGAGACTCCAGTGACTGAGGGGGCTGGATCTCTTCAGTACAGAAGCATGAATCCATGGATCAGCCATTGTAGCAGCAGAGCATTGCATCTGTTTTACAGACTACTCACGTCCATCGGTCACATAGCCCTTTTGCAACTTGCAATACCAATCACCATCACTATACAGTGTTCAGCGCTGTTCTTAGTGAGCAGTCTCTTGAGACCGTTGTCAAATGCAGTGACTGAGGGGGCTGAATATCTTCAGTACAGAAGTTTAAATCCAAGGATCAAATCTAAGGATAGTTCTCTACATAGAAGAACTGTCTTAGGAGATCCAGCCCCTCAGTCACTGCTCATGAGACCTTGTCGGCTGCATTGACTGAGGGGGCTGGATCTCTTCAGTACAGAAGCATTAAGTCACATAGTCAGCTGCAGTGACTGAGGGGGCTGGATCTCTTCAGTACAGAAGCATGAAGTCACATAGTCAGCTGCAGTGACTGAGGGGGCTGGATCTCTTCAGTACAGAAGCATTCAGTCACATAGCCCCTTTTCAAGTTGCAATACCAAGCACCGTCACTATACAGTGTACAGCTCTGTTCTTGGTGAGCAGTCTCTGCAACTTCAGTGACTGAGGGGGCTGGATCACTTCAGTACAGAAGCATAAATCCATGGATCAACCATTGTAGCAGCAGAGCATCACATCTGTTTTACACACTACTCACCATCAGTCACATAGCCCCTTTGCAAGTTGCAATACCAAGCACCGTCACTATACAGTGTACAGCGCTGTTCTTGGTGAGCAGTCTCTGCAACTGCAGTGACTGAGGGGGCTGAATACCTTCAGTACAGAAGTTTGAATCCAAGGATCTACTCTAGGGATAGTTCTTCACATCTATGTCCCATTTTGCCCCTTTAAGGATACATTCACATTTTAGTGCTGTAGTTAAGAACTGCATCCAAATCTGACCCCACTGTTGCCAATATAGAAGACTCCTCCCCCTTATAAGTACACTCATTAAATCATGTGACGCACCCCCTTTAAGTGAAATGATCATGCCCCTTTTTTTCGGTATGTAAAAGGCATTTAAAGAAGAATAGGTAAGTATAGGTTTAATGATGGGATACCCCTTTAATGGTAATTCCCTTGTCCCTGGTGGTCTAGATTAGTGATAATTTCCATACTGGAGGTTCAGTCTTTTTGGTCCCTTTAAGAATTACAACTTTGGCTGCTGTCCAGCTGTATTCACGTGAGATGCCTCTAGAATGTCCGTCCCTCTTCCACCTTTCCATGTGGATATGACAAGTTCCGACCATGGAAATATGTCAGGAATGTGACAGGGATCCGCTCTTACCTTGAACTCCGTGTGTGCGCAGTTAGGCCTCCTGTCAACCTACAGGGGCTAATTATTAATTCATGAGTGTACACTGAAGCTCCTGCATCAACAATGGTCCGGATCAGTCAGATAACAGAGAACAATAGCTCGCCGCATGTAAATCTGACTTTATATGACGGGGGAAGAGCTTCAAAGTGAGAAAAGCCAAGGAAAACTTGATAAACTGGCCACAGACATAGGATCTGATGGCTATCTTGTACCTACAGGCACAGCCTGACCCTCCCCAAATATCTAACATGACTTCAGCAGCTTATTACTTGCCTGTATTGTCCTCAAATAAGCGGCGCCCGCTATATGTCACTGCCACTTATCTCCCTTTCTCCATAAAAGTAGAACAAGGCTTATGACTCGGATCTATGCCGTGCCTTTCGCTTTGAAATCTTTCCTGAATTCCGTCTTCCTAGCAGGATTACATGGAGGTCTATGGAGAGGGAATGAGGGAGAAGTGAGTCACAGCAGCTAGGTCTCCACCAAATAATACATTTACAGGCAGTCCCTGGGTTACATATAAGATAGGGTCTGTATGTTTGTTCTTAAGTTGAATTTGTATGTAAGTCGGAACTGTATACTTTATCATTGTATCCCCCAGCCAAATTTTTTTGGTCTCTGTGACAATTGGATTTTAAAAATGTTGGGTTGTCATGAGAACCAGGATTAACAATAAATCTTCATTGTAGACACCTGTGATAACTGTTACAGCTGTTTATTGTAGTCTAAGGCTAAAGCACAGTAAATTACCAACATCCAGAAGTCTGTTTGTAACTAGGGGTCGTATGTAAGTCAGGTGTTCTTAAGTAGGGGACCGCCTGTACAAGGTTGTACTTGGCCTGGCGTTTGTCCCCTTCTGGGATTTGCGTATAAAACCTTATGGCACCAACCTCCCCCTCCCCCCTCCCCCCATATGCTTCTCCTAAATAGTGTACAACCTATGTAAGTTTTTACTTTTAAATTCCTGCTGGATTCCATCTTGCTAGCAGCAGTCGGATTACATAGAAGTATATGGAGAGCAAGGGGGAACAGTAAGAATTTCCAAAATTTTTTAAAAAAATCCATAGTGTATAAACTAATCCCCCTAAATCCACTCCATCTCAATACAATCTATGTACCTTTTAACTTTGAAATTCCTGCTGAATTCAATCTTGCTAGCAGCAGTAAGATTACACGTAGGTCTATGGAGAGGGGAGGGGGAGCGGTGAGTCACAAAAGCTAGGTATCCACCCATCAGCACAGAGACCACGGACTTCTAGAGATACAGACTACAGAAAGGAAATGTGATAGAAAATGAAGACTATAAATCCAAGAAGCATGGTAACGCAGCATGTACACGCATCGGACTACTGATTTCTGCAAAGTTTAGAACTTTGCAGAATTCATCTCCGAACCAGAGCATACCAGTTGCTATGATTCAAAAGAAGTCTATGGAGAGGGAGGGGGGAATCGGTGATTCACAGCAGCTAGGTCTCCTCACACTAGCACAGAGACAACCGCAAGCTACGGATTCAGACTACAGAGGGGGAAAGCTGATAGAAAATTAAGACTACAAGTCCCCTACTGCCCTGAAACAGTGTAACGCAGCATATACACACACCGGACTACTGATTTCGGCAGTCATCTCAAAACTGGAGCTTGCCAGTTGCTGTGATTACATAGAAGTTTATGGAGAGGGAAGGGGGAACGGTGAGTCACAGCAGCTAGGTATCCACCTATTAGCGCAGGGACAACTGCAAACTACAGAGGAAAATGAAGATTACAAGGCCCGTACTGCCCTGAAACAGTGTAACGAAGCATGTATACACACAGGACTACTGATTTCTGCAAAGTAAGACCTGCTCTCATTAAAATTCCCTAAACTCATCTCCAAATCGGAGCTTGCTGCCAGTTGCTATGATTAAAAAGAAGTCTATGGAGAGGGAGAGGGGATCAGTGAGTCACAGCAGCTAGGTCTTCCCACACTAGCACAGAAACAACCGCAAACCACAGCTTGCCAGTTGCTATGATTACATAGAAGTCTATGGAGAGGGAAGGGGGGGCGGTGAGTC
>CM033644.1:218834417-218846200 GCA_019512145.1 Engystomops pustulosus
GCTCTATGTATAGTAGATACCTCTATAATAGCAGCTTAGATACATCGGCTTAGCTCTATGTATGGTAGATACCTCTATAATGGCAGCTTAGATACAGCGGCTCAGCTCTATGTAAGGTAGATACCTCTATAATAGCAGCTTAGATACAGCACCTCAGCTCTATGTAAGGTAGATACCTCTATAATAGCAGCTTAGATACAGTATCTCAGCTCTATGTAAGGTAGATACCTCTATAATGGCAGCTTAGATACTGAGCAGCACTCACACTCCTCTCTCCTGGGTCCGGCCTCCGCGTGCCGTCTCGGACTACATGTCGTGGCCCGCTTGTGCTCCTGTTAAAAATATTTTAAACTTTTTGTCATTATCGTATTACTGTCCAGCCAAGATACATTAACTTATACTTGTAGGTGCCCCCCTAATCCTTGACTTGCACGACTTATGGCAGGTAGTCAAGGAGACACAGGGAGAGGAATTTTCATCACTCCTAAGTTCTTCTGAAGGTAAAAACCTCGTCCTATGTCTCCGCCATGGGCCTTTAACACTTCTGCTCATAGACTACGCTTGTGATTCTATCCTCGATCTCTCGCAAGACTCTTGGGGGGCTGAGCCTTATTCATCCCAAGTTTCTGAGGTAATACTGTCGCTATTTCCCATAACGCAAACCATCATAGATCATCTTTCATTTTATAAACGCCTGGAAAATGAAGCTGAGCTCTGATTGGTTACCTGGGCAACTGCACAGTTTTATCCAAACCCTTCTGATAAATCTCCCCCGCCCATGTTGAGTTTAGGTCCCATATGATCAATTTTTATTGTTTATTCAGGCGGATTTGAATAACGCACAAAGCTCGCTGGGTTGACTGAATCATCTTCAGTAGTGCTCCGCCTCAGGCTTCGGCGCCTGTAAGTTGAAGTGATGATAATCTCATCGTAGACAAAGATATTCTTCTACAAGTCGTTTTCATCTTTTTAGATGTCGACCATTAAAGAGAGATTTGTTTCGCTTAGTGTCTGCATGTAGCTCAGTCAAGTGACAAGTTATTCCATACATATCTTATACAGGAGGGCCTTGGATGTGTATGATAGGCCTAAGAGGCTCCATTTGACTGAGACCCGCACCATCCCCGGAGCCATACACATACCTCGGACCCCCCTGAGCCATCATACACATTCATTCTTAATATCCCTCCCTGCTTTACATCCTAAGATCTTCCCCATGCACATCCTTTGTCTTCTCTAACCGTCCTGCTCTCGCCTTCACACCGACACCAAGTGCGCTATCCCCCCTCTCATTCTGTCTCCAGTCTCTCTCCGCTGGCGTCCTTCCATGAAAATACTTGTGACATTTATTACAGCCCTCTATTGCATCCCTCATCATTCCCCTGCGGCCAGACCTTCTATCCACCCTAATTACCACCAGGTACGGCCGAATCTTGTTCTGTACGGATTGACGAACGCCCTTGTTTTTGGTTGGCCAATCTTCTCTGTGATGATCGGTTTTGTAAATAAACAGGCCTGCAGGATAACGCTGAGGCTCGGATTCATGTGAATTCGAGCCACGCGCATTCAAATAGTTGATCTACATGATTGAACTAACCGGGTGCACCTATAGATCTCTGTACGGTGTAATTGAGTATTCTATGACTGACTGACAACAAACACCCCTTATCTAATCAGTGGGTACTCTTCTTGTTATCTTTTGTGTGGAAGGCAGCCACCACCGGGGGGCTAACTACACTACAATGTATATCTACTCGCAATGATCGTACTTCGATCCCAGAGGGCCTGCCCATTACTTTAATTGGAAGGATGCTCTGATCCAGGTCACTTGTTCCGAAGGGGCGAGGGGTGCCATCTCCAGTAGTTATGATGGAATGCGTATCACCTGCTTCTGTATCCAAGGTAGCTACAGCCCCTCCCGTCACTGTACTGCATAACATCCTTCCAACATTGATCACGCTCTGCATGACTGAGAGGGCTACTCACTTCTGTACAAAATCTTAAACTCCAAGGCTCCAAGAATATCGAGGCACATTCGATTATAGTGGAAGTCGCGAGAACCTTTCCGCACCCATGAAGCAGCTTTTGCAACCTCACTTCCACGTGACTGATGAGGGCTAATCGCGTCGGTACCGACTCGTCATTGCACATCAGCCCCTTTGCCACACTTGCTGTACCAAGTTTCACCGCGGCACTACAGCCTAAGTTCTGTGCTTGCGATGAACATCTCTTTTAACCGCCGCTGGTGCGGTGTTCTGTACTCGTTATTAAAGATCCAATCCTCATTAACTGCACTTTTGCAGCTGCACTGGACTGAGGGGACTGTCTCCTTTCGGCTCTTCTGTTGCCTTGCCGGCAGAGAAATCCGTCCACGGCAGCATCCAAATGTCTCTGTTGCCGACATCTCATAACTTTCTTCCTAACAGTTGGCTTAGAATAGAAAACGCTCATTTAACTGTTTTTGTATATATCAACTTACAGTGAGTGTTTCCTACATCACTAAAATACATACAAACACTTCCCATTGGTCTCTTCTTTGACGGATTTCTCTGCCCTCACAAGGCATGTGACCTACATCTGAATTGCCTATGGCTGCAGTGTGTGAACCAATCCTTGATAACGTCTACCCATCTGCACGCAGTTCACATGTTATCTCCTTTCCTTTCTTTTTCCTTCATTCTTCCACAGCGGGAACAAGCGACTCCCCCCCTGCCACTTTGTGAACTCAATCCCTAATGTTCCAGTACTATTATCCGCTAAAGACCGCTAATTAGCAATTAGGTTAATTAATCCGAATTCATGAACGACCGTTTTGGTACACCGCATGGGTTGTTTACTGAGGATAGGAACAGCCCCTGTGATGTGCTGATTGGCACCGATTCTCCCGAGACATCTACACAATAACTCATTATTCCCAGCTCCTAGGTGCTAGTGGGGGTCACACTCCATGAATAGCCGGCTACCTGTCACCATTGTGATCGACTTGTTTAGTCACAAGACTTCCATAAATTACGTGGAGTGTATAAGACATGAGAACTTACCACATCCCGCTCACCTCACCCTCAAGTTAGTGTCACTGCGGGGGTCCCAACATCTGCACACCTAGTCTAACCACCCCCCATTGATCACTACTCGTAAGCAACAGACCAATTCATTGCGCTTTCCGTCTGTTATGGACTATTGTCATTCCATTCAGTCATATAGCCCTTGGCCACAACGTCATACTCAGCCACTGTTCCCCACCTGATCCAGTGTGCGGCGCTGACTCTTTGTTGGCGAGCCCCCAAAAAAAAAAGCCTCTTTTTACCCCCACTGATTGGGCAGGCATTTAGCCTTCTTTCTTTTCGAGACCTCCAGTCCCCTCAGTCCTCCTGCTCAGAAGAAGACGCCAAGCTGACTGCGGGCGCAGGCTGGGATCTCTTCAATGATCTACATGAAGCATGAATCCCTGTATCAGCCCATCTGTAGCAGCAGATCATTGCGAAATCTGTTTTACACTGACTACCACCACCTCACCCTCCTCCGGCCGTTCCCATCCGCCCTTTTGCAATTTGCAATACCAATCATCACCATCACATACCGTGTTCTATTTAGCGTGTTCTTAGTGATCAGTCCTCTTGAGCCGTTGTTCAAATGCAGTGACTCCGAGGTGGGGCTGAATACCTCAGTACATGAAGGGTTTACAAAAATCCAAGGATCAAATCTGGGAGGATTTCTCTTTCCTACATGGAAGAACTGTCTTAGGAGACCAGCCCCCTCAGTCACCTGCTCCTTGAGACCTTGTCCGGCCTGCAATTTACTGAGGGGGGGATCCTCGTTCAGTACAGTAGCCTTATCACATAGTCAAGGCTGCAGTACTGATGGGTGCGGGATCTCTTCATTACGAAGCATGAAGTCCACACCCTAGTCAATCTCGCAGTGACCTGAGGGGGCTGATCTCTTCTTTACAGAAGCATTCAGTCACAAGCCCCTGATTCAGTTTCAGATACCTAAGCAACCCCCCGTCACTATACAGTGTACAGCTCTGTTCTTGGTGAGCATCCTCTGCAACTTCAGTGACTGAGTGCTGGCTACATTCAACAGAAGCATAAATTCCAATGATCGTCCATTGCGTAGCACAGAGCATGCATCTGTTTACAACTACTACGTCAGCAGTCAAAGCCCCTTTGACAAGTTGCATACCAAGCACCGTCATGCATATGTACACAGCTGTTCTTGGTGAGCAGTTCTCTGCAAACTGCAGGACTGAGGGGCTGTCATCCTTCAGTACAGAAGTTGTAATCCAAGATGACTACTAGGTAGTCTTCTTCACATCTGTCTCCTTCGCCTCCTTTAGGATACATTCACATTTAGGGCTGTAGTAAGAAACTGCATCCAAATCTGACCAACCACTGTTGACACAATTAGTAGAAGACTCCTCTCCCTTATAAGTACACCGTTATGAATCATGTGACCACCCACTCCTTAAGTGAAATGATCAAATCGCGCACTTTTTTCGGTATGTAAAAGGCATTTAAAGCAGAATAGGTAAGTATAGGTTTATGATGGGATTACCCCTCTTTAATGGTATTCCCATGACTGTTGCCCCTGGGTGGTCTAGATAGTGATAATTTCCATACTGGAGGTTCAGTACTTTTTGGTCCCTTTAAGAATACAGACTGGCTGCTGTCCAGCTTGTAATTACGCTGAGATGCCTCTAGAAATGTCCGTCCCTCTTCACGACCTTATCCACCTGGGAAGACAGTTCCGACCATGGAAATAGTGCAGCGAATGTTGACAGGGATCACGCATCTTCACAGCTTGGAACCCGTGGTTGCGCATTAGGCCTCCCTCTCAATCCAGGGGCTAATTATTAATTCATGAGTACACTCCGAAGCTCCTGCATCAACAATGGTCACTGACTCAGTCACTATAACAGAGACAATGACTCGCCGCATTAAATCTGACTTTATATTGACGCGGGGAAGAGCGGTGTCAAAGTGGAAAGGGCCAAGGAAAAAATGATAAAACGGCCACATACATAGGATCTGATGGCTATCTTGTACCTACAGGCACAGCCTGACCCTCCCCAAATACTCTAACAATGGCGTTAGCAGCTTATTATTGCCTGTATTGTCCCTCAAATAACCGGCGCCCGCTATATGACCACTGCCAATTGAATCTCCCTTTCTCCATAAAGTAGAACAAGGCTATCGACTCGGATTCTATGCCGTGCCTTTCCTTTGAAATCTTTCTCTGATTCCGCTTCCTAGAGATAAATTGGACAGTCGATGGAGAGGGAAATGCGAGGGAAGAATGAGTCACCGGAGAACGCACTAGTGTCTACCACCAATAATACATTTACAGGCGAGCCCTCCCTGGTACATACTAAGATGGGGTCTGTAGTTTGTTCTTAAGTTGCAGTTGTATGAAGTCGGAACTGTATACTATTATCTTGTATCCCCCAGCGAAAGCTCATTTTTGGGTCTCTGTGACAATTGGATTTTAAAAAAATGTTGGGTTGTCATAGAAACCGGATTAATAATTAAAATCTCCATTGTCGACACCTGTGATACGTTATAAGCGGAGGTTGTATTGTATCCAAGGCATAAAGCGTCACAGTAAATTGACCAACCCCAGAGGTCCTGTTTGTAACTAGGGTCGTATGTAAGTCAGGTGTTCTAAAGTAGGGTACGCTTACAAGGTTGTAACTTGGTCTTAGCGTTTGTCCCCTTCTGGGATTGCTAAAAAGCCTTATGCACCACCCTACCCCCTCCCCACCCCCACCCCATATGCTTCTCCTAATAGCTGTACCACCTTGGAAGATTTTTACTTTTGAAATCTGCTGGATTCCATCTTCTACGCAATGTGGTTACAAGAAGTATATGGAGATCAAGGGGAAATAAATTCGAAAGATTTTTGAAAAAATCACAGGATAAATATAAACTAATCCCCCTAATCCGACTCCATCTCAATACCATATCTATGTACCAAATTTGAACTTTGAAATTCCTGCTCATAATCAATCTTGCTAGCAGCAGTCAGATACACGTAGGTCTATGGAGAGGGGAGGGGGATGCGGTGAGTCACAAAAGCTAGGTTACAGGCCCATCAGCAAAGAGTGACCAGACTTCTAGAGATACAGACTACAGAAAGGAAATGTGATAGAAAATGTATACTATAAAGTCACAGAAAAGCACTGTTACGCAGCATGACACCGCAGCGGACTACTGATTTCTGACAAAGTTTAGAACTTTCGCAGAATTTCATCTCCGAACCAGAGCATACCAGTTGCTACTGACCAAAGAAGTCTATGGAGAGGAGGGGGGATCGGTGACTTCATCACGCATCTAGGTCTCCTCGGAAACACTTACACAGATACCACACAGCGAACAGGCTAAACGGATTCATACTACAGAGGGGGAAAGCTGTAGAAATTAAGACTACAAGTCCCGCTTACTGGCCCAACAGTGAACACAGCATATACAACCACACGGATACTGATTTCGGCAGTCTCCAAAACTGTAAGCTTGCCATTTGCTGTGATTACATACGAAGTTTTATGGAGGAGGGAGGAACGGTGAGTCACAGCAGCTAGTTATCCTACTTTAGCACAGGACAACTGCAAACTACGAGAAGAAATGAAGAGTACAAGAGCCCGTACTGCCCTGAACAGTGTACGAAGCAGTATACACACAGGACTACTGATTTCTGCAAAGTAAGAAAAACACCGCCCTCTTCCCATTAAAAATTCCTAAGACTCAATGCCAATCGAGCTGCTGACCAGTTGCTATTATTAAAAAGAAGTCTATGGAGAGGGAGAGGGATACAGTGAGTCACAGTGTCTACCACAAGCAAAGAACACCGAATCGATTAGATACAGGGAAAGCCGAATAAGCAAGTACGCTAAACAGAACGAAGCATAACCGGACAATATCGGCACATCGCCCAAAGTTTGCAGATTCCATAGAGTTAATAGAGAGGGAAGGGGGAGCGGTGAGTCACAGCCTAGGTCTCCACCTATTGCACAACGGGACACACTGCAAACTAAAGAATGCCAGGGGAAATAATGAAGCTAACAAGGCCCGTACTGCCCTGAAACGAGTGTAAACGAAGCTGTAATACAGCACACGGACACTGATTCTGCTGGAGGCTGCAGTCATCTCAACAACCACCCGCTTGCCAGTTCTATGAGTACATGATAACGATCTATGGAGAGGGAAGGGGGAGCGGTGAGTCGCAGCAGCTAGTTCTCCACCTATTATCACAGGGACAACTGCAACTACAGATAAGGGGAAATGAGACTACAAGGCCCGTACTAGCCCTGAAACGTGTTAACGGAGCGAATGTAACACACAGGACTACTGATTTCTTCTGCAGTGTAAAACAAATCTCCAAACCACAGAGCTTGCCGCTTACTATATGGTGGGGATTATGGTGTCGCAAGATACAGAAATCACCATTCACACCCAAATCCCTCCCCATAATACATTTTCCAAAGTTGTATTTGGGCCTCGTCTGGTGTTCCCGCGCAGAAATAGCCTGTGTATAACTTTGGCAGCAGCGAGTGGCCCGCCGTCCGCCTCACCAGGCGCCATCTGTGCCTCTCAGCTTGCTCATTTCATTCCTTTCCCTCATCCTGGAGGAAGGGAGGCGCCCGTTAACCTCCTCCCGGGGTACAAACACGCCGCGGCCAATCTCAGGGAACAAATGTCCTCTTGATGCCAGAAAACATCAAAGTATTGGGGGGCCGGAATCGAGATAAACTGGCGTGGGCTGTGAGATACGCAGCAGGATGCCACTTATTCAGACTGTCATAAAAAGGCACAAAAATAGGCAGCGGTCGATGAAATCTCAGTCTCTCCCCCTGATGGAAGGGTAGTCAACTGGCCCGGACACGCTCGGGATGTGGAGAGATACGAGAAAACGTAGTAGGAAAAACAGCGCCCTTCCTTCCCACAGGCTTGTAGGGATGGTATTCAGCGCAGATTGACTCCAGTGTATTACTTATCGAGACGTCAGAGAATGTTCTAAGGAGTTGACCTTAGATACTCAGGTCGCTCTATTGTATATAATTGACATACCTCTAAATGGCAGCTTAGATACAGCCGGTCAGCTCTATGTATTGTAATACCTCTGACAGATAATGGCAGCTTAGATGGAAATAAACAGCACTTCAGCTCTCATGTATGGTAGATACCTGGGCTATAATGAAGCTTCTTAGATATACAGTAGCTCGCTCTATAGTATGGTAGATACCCATCTATAAAATGACAGCTAGATACAGCAGCTACAGCTCTATGTAATGTAGATCCTCGTATAATGGCCGCTTAGATACACGGCATCATCTCTATGGATGGAAAGATTCACCTCTTGAATGGCAGCTTAGATAGGCAAGCAGCTCAGGTTCTATGTATGGTAGATACCCTCTAATTCACTTGATACAGCATGTCACTCTATGTATGGTAGATACCTCTAGAATGGGGCAGCTTCGAGGTCAACAGCGGCAGCAGCTCTATGTATGCAGCTCCCTCTATAATGGCAGCTTAGATACAGCACTCAGGTCTATGTAATGGGATACCGGACTATGAAATGGCAGCTAGATACACATGAGGTCAGCTCTATGTATGGATAGATACTCTATAAATGTGCAGCTAGATACAGCTGCTCGAAAAGAGAGCTCTATGTGAGATGGAAGAAAATACCTCTAATAATTGGCAGCTTAGATACAGCACCTCGCTCTATTTATGGTAAGATCCTCTATAATACAGCTCAGATACTTGCAGCTCACTCTAGTATGGTAATACCTCTATAATGGCGCTTAGATCCATGACGGCCTCACTCGCCAAGAATGTATGGAAGTGATACCAGAGTCTATAAGGCAGCTAGATACACAGCAGCCGCAGGTCTATTATGGTCGATACCATCTATATGTCAGCTTAATACAGCAGGTCAGCTCTATGTATGGTAGATCCCTCTATATGGCAGCTTAGCTACAGCGTGAAAACATCAGCTCTAAATGTATGGAAGAACACAAGCTAGTAAAAAACAAATGGCAGCTTAGATAAGCAACTCCAGCTGTATGTATTGTAGGGCATGAGCTTAATGGTAGACTAGATACGGTAGCTCAGGTCTTGATGTATACTTACCAGGGAATCTAGATGACAAGTTAATCCGCAGGCTCAGCTCTATGTATGGTCGAGCTACCTACTAGGATAGATGGCAGCTAGATACACAGCCACTCGAGCTCTATGTATGGTGAGGCATCTATAATTGTAGCTTATATACAGTACTCAAGTCTATGTATTGGTAGGATCCCTTTATAATGGCAGCGTAGATCCAGCAGCTCAGCTCTATGTATGGGGGTCGTATGCAGCGTCTAGAATGGCAGCTTTATAACCGCATCTCAGCTCTATGTATGGTAGATACCTCTTAATGACAGCTATAGAACAGCAGGTCACTCTATGTATGAATAGGATAACCTCGATAATGACATCTTAGAGTCCAGCAGCTCAGCTCATGTTGGTAGATACCTCTCTAATGGCAGCGGTTAGATACAGCAGCTCAGCCTATGTAGGTAGATACCACCTCTATACTGGCAGCTTAGATACAGCACTCAGCTTATGTCAAAATGGAGAATACTTCAGTGTAACGCAGGCAATTGAGATCGCAGCCCATCTGTACAGCTCTATAAATAATGGGGAACCTTTATAATGGCATCTTAGATACAGCAGCTCAGCTCTATTATGGGGGGATACCTTTCTAATGGCATCTAGATACAGCCACAGCTCTATGTATGGTGAGATCTCTATATGACAGCTTGATACAACGCTCAGCCTATGTATGGTAGATACCGCTATAATGACGCAGCTAGATACGCAGGTCAAGTCTGTTATGGTAAGGTAAGATATCTCTCATGGCAGCTGAGAATACAGAAGCTCAGCTCTTTTATGGTATATACCAAAAATAACTATAATGGCAGCTTAGATACATTGCTCAACTCTAGTATGGTAGATACCAAAGAAATATATAATGACAGCTTAGATACAGCAGCTCACCTCTATGATGGTAATACCGATCTTAATGACAGCTTAGATACTGCTGCTCACCTCTAATGTATGGTAGATCCTCTATAATGGCGCATTAGAACGCAGCATCACTCTAATGTATGGTAGATACCTCTATAATGACAGCTTGATACGCAGGTCATCTCTATGTAGGTAAGGCATCTATAATGGCCGCTTAGATACTGCAGGCTCAGCTCTATGATGGTGATACCTCTATAATGGCAAGCTAGATACAGCAGCGCAGTCTATTATGTAGATACCTTACAGTAGAATGGCAGCCTATATACATTAGCTCAGCTCTATGTATGGTAGATACCTTTATAATGGCAGCTTAGATACAGCAGCTCAGCTCTATGTATGGTAGATACCTCTATAATGGCAGCTTAGATATAGCAGCTCAGCTCTATGTATGGTAGATATGTCTATAGTAGAAGCTTAGATACAGTGGTTTGGTTCTATATACGGCAGATTCCCCTCTAATTACAGCTTAGATACAGCACATGCATTCTATGTATGGTTAATACCTCTACACAGTGGGTACGGAAAGTATTCAGTCCCCTTTAAATTTTTCACTCTTTGTTTCATTGCAGCCAATTGGTAAGATAAAAAGGTGTTTTGCTCATTTATTAAACAAAAACTGAAATATCACATGGTCATAAGTATTCAGACCCTTTGCTGTGACACTCCTATTTAACTCGCACGCTGTCCATTTTCTGATTCTCCTTGAAATGGTTCTACTCCTTCATTGGACTCCAGCTGTGTTTAATTAAACTGATTGGACTGGATTAGGAAAGGTGCACACCTGTCTATGTAAGATCTTACAGCTCAGAGTGCATGTCAGAGCACATGAGAATCATGTGGTCTAAGGAACTGCCCAAGGAGCTCAAGACAGAACTGTGGCAAGGCACAAATCTGGTCAACGTCACAAAAGAATTTCTGCAGCACTCAAGGTTCCTAAGAGCACAGTGGCCTCCATAATCCTTAAATGGAAGAAGTTTGGGGCGAACACAACTCTTCCTCAACCGGGCCGCCCAGCTAAACTAAGCAACCATGGAAAATCTCCCCTCCATACAGACATGTGTCTCTCCCACAGCTGACGTTGTGTCTACAGTCTTCCATACGGGGTAATATACTGTCCTACTGTTACATTAAATGGTTAATAATCTCCTGATAAAAGAGGATGATGGAGCCAGGGTATCATAAATCTCTGTGCAGAGAGCGGGGAAGGATTTATAATACTTAGACCGCCACAGACCAAATGAGATCACAGTGGGTCCTTTACACCCACAATAGTGACTCCACTGAGTCAGGGATCAAAACTAATGATTTGCCCAAATTAGTCTCCATTGATGGCACCTAGCGGTTGACAGCCCCATCTCTGCACCTGTATACCCAGGCCAGTGCACAGACAGTGGGGTGCCAATGTTTCCTCCACAGAAGATGTGTATAAAATGGATTTCCCCTTTAATTTATGGCAATGCTTGGGCGAGATTAACCTTCATAGGAGATATACTGTGTGATCCTTGAGCTTACTCTGCATTGGATAAATCCCATAATCTGTGAACATATGGGATGGGATGCATGTCACTTTGTCAAGAAACCATCAGATGTCATTATGGGGACACTATGTAGGGTCATTGGAGATGTCATTATGGGGACATTATGTAGGGTCAATCGAGATCTCATTATGGGGACACTATGTAGGATCAATAGATGTCATTATGGGGACACTATGTA